>JAUCMT010000032.1:1774542-1785402 GCA_032357475.1 Enteromius thamalakanensis
CAATGGGGAACCGTGACAACAGATGAGATGGGCGGTGACAAGAGTCCATGAATGAAAACAGACACAAAACATACACAGTTAGCTGGGTGCTGGAGTGGCATCCCCTGAGCTGGGCTGGCACATCCAGCGGATCATTACAGTTACTATTATGATATAATAATAAATGGCCAAAAAAAGTCATGGTAATATGCTTTTCCATTACTGTATTTAATCTTAAATCATGTGAGACTTTGTAATTAAAATGTAGTTAATGTAATTTTATTAACATACATTAATTTATGTAATTTTAGGTTAAAATTACTTGTATAGACAGTTTTATTGTACTTAAAGATTTAAGGCAGCTGAATTTAAGTTGTTGTTGAAGTAGGTGGTTTACTTTTGCAGACTTGCAGTGCACCTAAAATATACAAGAGGAATATCTGCACGATAACATTTTACCTAGGGACAACTAATGTGTGATTGTATTCCAGATCATTAGCATCAAAATTCTACATGTTTATACTGTACAACTGATTATTAATTTAGACAAACAACAGTCTGAGTGCATTTACAATTATTCAGCAACATTTCACAGTCATGCTTCTTGATTTGGAGAGGTTGGACAGAGATGTTCTACATTCTGTCATGCCACATTGTTTCAGAAACAAGCAAATGTTTGAATTTCGGGTTAAGATTGTTTTATTAGCACCACATATTTATGTGAGCAGAAAGCCATTCTTGTTATGTGGCGTGTGTAATCCAAAAGCCAGGAATCGTGGAGTATCATAAACAAAAGGCTTTTTAATATAATCCAACAAGAAAATGAAATACAGAGAGTCAAACATACACGTCATACTCAAAGTCGGACAAACACTTTTGAGCGGTACGGTCCCACATATGGGATGTTTCGTCCCGAGCCTCTAGTTGTACAGTCCCACATATGGGATTTAAAATGTTCGGTGACGTCGCATAACTGCCAAATTCAAACTGAGCTTCCGTGCGTTTGCTGGTGATGAGCCAGAGAGACGTGCACTGTGCTTGTCATATTATCACAACTATTCAGTGTTCTTAACCACATAATGCATATTTTAGGTTTCTGACATTTAAATACACATAAGCACTACTGAAACAATACTGACTGTTCATGACACGGTGAGCAAGTTTGTGAATATAAGAAATAAAATTTAATTAAAAAAAAAATGTCGCCATGGAAATAGTAAAGTCGAATGGAAGGCTAAAAAAACTCAATCTGGGGAGACCGCTGGAAAATTTTAAACTCACTGCTGAAATGGTTAGGAAGGGAAGACAATCAACGTAACATTCCGCCCCCTCCCGGGAAGGCATCGCCTCGTGCTGTAACAGTACCAACTGAGGAAGGAGGGCAGGTGTGGCACAGGAGAGGGAACAATACAAAAACAGTTCCGAGTCCAAGGTGGAGTGTAAGGCAGGATCCCAGAGCAGGAGGAGCCAGATGGCAGCCCAGAGACCAGCCATGATGAGTCCCCATGGTGGAGCTGACGGAGGGAGAAGCCATGGTGGAGGAAGGAATGATGACTCCAGGTGGCTGGCTGACGGAGAAAATGCTGGTACAGAATGAGCCCAGGGTGGAGCCGAGCAGACAAAGAGCCGGAGTGACACTGAGGATCCAGAGGACCACGGCGGACCTGCAGGCTCAGGTGACTGAGGCAAAGGCGGGGATCGCTGAGAACACTAGTGGAGCCAAAGGGAAGGAGGAGCCTGACAAAACTAGAAGGACGGAGTGATGAGGCAAAACCAGAGGAGTGGAGTCCCTAAGCAGCATTGGTCGACAACTGACCAAGGCGGAGCCGTAGTAACAAGGAAGCCCGGTGGAGCTGGTGAGACGACAGACCATGGTGGACATGAGAGAGCTGGGAGACAAGGCGGAGCTGATGGTTTGAAGGACTGAGGCTGGGATGGAGCACCAGATTACAGGAGATGGCTGGAACCAGCAAAGACACAGACGGAACTGGATCGAACCAGCAGAGACAAAGGAGATTCAGTGCCTCTCCAAACCAGTCTTTGAGATCCACCTCAAATACTTCCAAAAGTTCCTTTTAATGTCCAGAGTCCAACTTCAGCTCACCCTCAGCGTTGGGAATGTGGGCGGGGCTTTTCTCCAAACCCTCCAGCTTCACTAGGACTCCCTCGATGACGGACAATGTTGCCGGCTCACGCACCTGGTTAGATGTCTTTAAAGGCTTAGGCTCATGTGTCACGCTCCACTGGTCCTCTTCGTCTGTGGTGGGCTCTGGCGTAACCTCCGTCACCAATGTAGCTGATGGTGGGCTTGTCTATGTTGACTAGTTGTTATGTGCCCAACCCAGTCGCACGGCTGGTCGTGACAATATCACGAAATTAGCACAAAGTCTATTTACGAAAATCATGAAATAATCATGTCCCTGACACGAATATTTCATGATTTTCGTAACTCCAGCACGAACGTAAATCTACGATTCGATTGGATGCATCTTTTCATGCTGGATTCACGAAAGTCGAGTAAGAATCGTGTCAGTACCACGAAAAAAAAACGTGCGACTGGGCTGTATGTGCCAACACCCATTCCACAAATGCGGCAAAGTTTTTCTTGGAACTGCCCTCTGGGCCGAAAATAATAAAAAAAAAAATTGCCGCAAAAACTGTTTCGGTCCATTATTCTGTTATGTGGCGTGTGTAATCCAAAAGCCAGGAGTCATGGAGTATCATAAATGAAAGTATTTTTAGTATAATTCAACAAGAAACTGAAATACAGAGAATCAAACAAACATTCTCTTTTCTGATTTTTAGGTTTAATCAGCGGAGGCCTGTGACATTCGGGTTGGAAATCAATTCCCTGTAAGGATACAATCAAGTGGATTGTTTGAATTATGGTATCCCCCCTTTGGCCAGGCCCATCAAGTCTTACAGAACAAATGAGGAGCAGCCATTTGACCTGCGGGTCGAGCCCTTTAAATATATTTAACACTATTGATTCCACAATGTTTATTTATCTTTGGACACACATATAGGGCCAATGATGATGTGTCTTAAATGAAAATGAATCATTTGAAAAATTGCATTTACTGACCATACATGTTTTTTTTTTTACATTGTACTTTATTATATACCTTCCTGTAGTTACATCTGTAATTTTTTTTTTCTAATTACATATTTGCACTTACACAGTCGACCAAACGTATCCCTCATTTAACCATATCCCACCGCAAAAGCAGCAAAAGTGTTGTGCAATTCAGTATGAGGTTACATTTTATTTTAAAGTGCCATTGTTTTAGTGTTCATTATAAATTTAAGTACTGAGTAATATTAATTAATTATATCTACTTACTACTTTATAACATTTTGGTTAGGATCAGGGACCTTAAATACTTCTTTATTATATTTATATTAAGTAAATTGCATATCTACATAGTTCAGAATCCTCTGATTTTGGATAGTTGGCACGTGATTTTAAATTTTTTTAAATTATATACTGAGTTTGCATTTCTCCATATTATTTTTTAATTTTTATTATTACACTGTCCACACCACTGGTGAATTCTGATATGTACTACACATTTGCAACCGAACTAAGAGCTAAGAGTCAGTTCCTTTAGACACTGGCTCGTCGATGGCCAGGGCAGGCGGCTAATGGCTGCATGGATTTAAGTATGGGTAATCATTGATATTGAACACCTGCGATACAAGGCATTCCCAGCTGGAACCCAAGCAGGCAAAGGCAATTAAATCCAACATAAAGAGCAACATACAAGAAATCTGACATTAGGGAATCCACTGATGTCATTTCATAAACCTTATTTATTATTTGATTTAAAACAATCCAGATCCAGAGTGACTTACATTACATTAAGTGTAAAATGCATACAATGATAAAATGAATGACAAAATCATGCATCACAATGTCAACATAAGGTTTGAGAGTGACAATTATATTTCATTTAAAAAAATAAAATCCTTTGTAACAAAATATGTACACTTCAGCATACTACAAAAACAATACAACTTAAAAGGTTCCACTTTATATTAAGTGTCCCTAATACCTTTGTACTTACATAGTAATTATGTGGGTATGTAGTATGTAACCACAGTGCACGTACACATTGGTATACAATATCTACAGCTGTAATTTTTTGTGCTGTAATGTAAAGTAACTACACATATGTAACAGCCCACTGGATGGTATGTGTAAGTATAAATGTGAAACAGGACATTGGTAACAACACTTTTTGGTAATACAAGTACAAATGTGCAAGAGGACTAACAGCGCTTTTTGAAGTGTTGCGTGTTGCACTTTTAAATTAAGTTTACATATGAAATGTGGTTGGTCTCCAGAATGTTACACTTTGTTAAATCGACAATTCCTGAGGAGTCACATACAGTGAACATACAGTATACCAATTTAAATCCCAACAACGAACGGAACAAAATTTAAATGCTCGTTAGCTATTAATTACTTATAATACAGGCTAGTGTATCGCCTGTCTGTAATTATGTCTGTAGGATTTGACTTTACAGCTGTCTCTTTTAACAGACAGAGTAGGGTGGCACGTTTATTGATCCTCATAGGAAACTGATTCACATTGAGAAACAGAAATCCTCCTTAACAAAGCTGGCTCTCCCAGCAATAACGGCAGACTCAAGAGTCAGCGTCAGAAGAAAGCAGAGGGGGGCTTTGAAGTTTTCATTGCTGCCGAACTCCTCTGGTGCAAATTGCAGGTCATATAGGTTGATTTGCAGGTTGACCGTCCCTCTCGGCTGGTGCCTAAAGCATACTGCTGGGAAAGTATATTCAACATATTCAACATTCAACATTCAACATACTCAACAGGCCCCTTGGTTGTTACCTTACATTATTTGTAGTTAAAATGCAGCCTTCAGAGACCAACAATCAAATTTCAGGCGTCCAGGATGAGGGGACCGAAGACGCTGCAAGAGCTTGTGGAAGCCATCAAGCTGGCAGACGCAACCTACCACCAGGAGGAGGTTTTTATTCGTTAGCTTTATTATTTACAAATACTCAGGGAAAGATTTACACTCCTTAAGAAAGTACTCTGTGTTTTATGAATTCTTTCTTTTATTTACAGCAACATGGCAAAAGTAGCTTAACTACATCTAAGCTATTTTTTTCAATTGAACGAACTTTAAATCAGTGCTACCATAGTGATAAAAAATGTCATTCAAAAAGGTAGGCATGCATAATTGTGCAATTTATTATTATTATTTAACAATTGTTCCAAACCAATTTGGCAACAGAAACAAACATAATGACAAATAACAAAAGGTGTCGAGAGTGTGTGTGTATTGTAATCTGAATGCATGCATATGTTTAACTCAGTGCAGCTTAAACCACATGACAAACAGCAGTATTATAAACTACTCTAAACAGTACCAACATTGGAAAAAAAAAAAACGTTGTCTCAGTCAGGGTCATGAACTTCTCAAGGTATGGCCACGGTTACTCCCCCCTCGAGATCAATTCCTCTCCTTCCTCTGCCATCTTTCTAAAAACTGTTTGCCCAAGCATGTCACAAATCCGGTGCAGAAGGTGGTGCTAACACCAAAAAGCTCATTGCCAACCGCAGTATGAAGAAGTCACTGACATTATTGCAGGCAGCTGCATTGGCCAGTGTATGGTGGTGGGCTCATATACTGATCTAGGATCAGTGATCCGTAGCATTTGTATTTCCGAATTGTGCTTAAGCGTCAGAAATGCTTGGGGAAAGGTAACGTTGGCTTGTGTGGACGCTACCGCGCTACTTGATTAATAAAATAGCTTCGCTACTGAAAAGCTATTTGATTGTGAAAGTAGCGACGCTACCAACACGTTACTGAGAAATGTAGTTAAACTAGTAGCGTCACTACTTGTACCGACGCTACTGCCCATCACTGGAAACAGCAATATCAGCAAGTGACCTCCCTACACATCTCTCTCCATGACAGTAACAGTTATACTTTTTTATAACAGGGCTGCAAATGAACTAAACCCACCCACAATACTTGAACATAAACACACATAACATCACTAATACAAAAACCCAACTGTCTTGCTTAAATGGCACATAAATAAGTTGACTCTAAATAAATACTCATAATGCACCTGGCTGCTAGCGCTGATTGCCGGATCATTACAGTATTCTAATTCTTGAAATGAATAGACTATTCATTATATTTCATGTTTTATACCTGATTTTTATATTCTACTGCAAATATGTATTGGTGTTGTATTGTTGTTTATAAAAGATTATTTTAATTTAAAAAAACACCAACACACAAACATATGTTTCCTAAAGCCATGATAAGCGTGTATTAAACAATGACCAATCACAAGAGCACATCCCCGCCATTAGAGTCTGAAAGAGCAAGCAGGAGTTGAGCAGCTGAGAGGGGCACGCCAGCCTTGCTTTGTGACATTCTTGCAAGAGTGCATTTATGCATGCACATAGTGACATGTGCTGTCATGGTGGAGAAATGCTCCCTGGTGAGCTTACCATGGTTTACCACGTCTTGTTTTTATGTGCGCTAGATTTCAAACTAGGCTATTCAAACACCATAGTCACAGGTAGGCTATGATAATAGATAATAGAAAACCGCATCAGGGTGCAGATGATTTTTTTCCCAAAAAAATGCTGCCCTGGGCGACTGCCCCGTTCGTCTATGCCTAAAACCGCCACTGCCTCCAGCTCCTGCTTGGTCAGTCATCGACCATCCTCCTCCCTCAGGACTTCACTCCTCTGGTTTCGCCACGTCACTTCGTCGCTCTGGCTACATCAGGCTCCTCCTTCCCTCCGGCTCCACCTTCGTCCTTAGTCGCTCCGGCTCCGTAGCGCTCCTCCAGGTCCCTGCCACTGCCTCGGTCGCCTGAGCCTGCAGCGTCACATAAGCCCTCCGGATCATCGTGTCACCGACGCTCTCTGTCTGTGCGACTCCATCCTGGGCCTCCTCTCCATCAGCAACATCTCCATCAGTCGACCCTCTGGAGTTTTCAGTCCTTCCTCCTCCATGGCTCCTCCTTCCTTTAACTCCGCCATGGGACTGTTACATCGCTGACCTCTGGATTACCCTCTTCCTCCTCTTGCTCCGGTCTTCTCCCTGGCTTCTTCCACCCTCCACTCCATCCTGGACTTTGATATTTTGTTTTTTTTTTCTGTCTCTTCATTTTTGTCCCCTCTTCCTCTTCACGCCCTCCTCCAGAAACCCCGCCCTCCCTCCTCTGTTGTTTCTTATGGCGCAAGTTTGCGCCTTTGCCGGGAAGGGCTTTGTTTTCTCCCTGTGACATAGTTTCTTTTAATTAGTTATTCATGTCACGTGTGTCTAGTTTGTTATCTGGGATTGTGTGCCCTATAAGTTGGTTGTTGTCTTTCAGTTCTTGTCCGTGATCATCTATGTATAGCTGTGTTTCCTGGTTCTCCGTGTTTCTATGAAGGCTCTCTATGTGTCCTGCCTTTATAACATCATGACAGGCATAACCAGTTGAGCCAGCCCAGTCTCACAGCAATTCATACATATTTAACAAAGTGGCTAATTCGTACACATTCGTATTACCTCAATCATACAAATGCATATGATTTGGTTTAGACAAATCGTACGAGTGTGGTGCTATAAATGAGCACGAACTTGCACCTAATACGAATACGTACGAATTGGTATCTTTGTTAGAGAACACAAAGTCTTGCAAGATAACGCAAATATCTTTGTGAGAGAATACAACGTTTCTCAGAGTAACACAAAGGTTTTGCGAGAGAAGGCAAAAGATTAAAAAATATTTTTTTTCCTACACCATGTCCTTTAATGGTGTCATGAGCCACACCTCCGTGGCTCTTACCAACCATCACCAGTGGGAACCTTCACCAGAGTACTGATCGTTCCATCCAGACTCTAATTATCTACGCACCTTGATTTAGTTCCGCTACAGGAGTAGTGCATTAGCTGGCCTTTATAAGGAAGGTTATTTACTGGAAGAGACTGGGAAGTCTTTGTGTTTACCTATGTTGCAACTCTGAGAGTTTTATCGGTGTTTATTCTTTGCTGTGTATTTCTTTGGACTGCCTTATCGTGTACGACTGTTTGCCTGATACACTGACCTATTGCCTGAATTTACGACTTGTCTCTGTCTATCTGCATTGCCCTGTTCACCGTATTTCAACCCTGCCTGTTCACTATGATTAATAAAGCCAGCAAATGGATCCGACTGACTCAGACCCCTCCTTACAAATGTAAAAAAAAAAAGTAATAATTTGACAGCACTAATATATATATATATATATATACATACATACACACACAAACATGTCACAAAATGTCTTATAAAAATAGTTAGTTGTTGACTCAAAAGGAAAAAGTTTTTGGAGTCTATGAATGGGTTTCCTGTAATCGACCTCAGTGGATATGATTTTCTTTTCATCAGAGAAAAAAATGGCTACAGGTTTCCATGAGAAATTCTCTGATTTTGCCCCAAAATCTTTTCAATTAGAAAGTGCAAGGGACCCTGCTCTCCTTTTGTATCACATTTCACACAGAGGAAGCAGCTAGGCTCTGTTTCCTGTCCTCTAATCTCAAGTATCTCTTTACTGCCAGCCGCATGATAGATGTTGGCTGGATCGGTGCAGTCTGTGGCTTTGAGAATTACCCAGGCCTGGCCCATGGTTCCCACCCCCAACCCACAAAAAAGTCAAGCAATCATGTCGCAAGAGCCCTTGCCATTTTTCACGGAGATAGTGTTTTGATTGCCTGGGAAGAAAATAATACCATTTACTTCTCTAAATTGCCAGGCTGGATTCCTATTGGCTGAGAAGGAAGCCCCAGTGTAAACACGACTTTCTCCTTGGCCTTTCACTTCCTCTCCTCCTCATCCAGGTGAAGCTCCATTTAGCCAAAAAGCTCTTGAATGCTGAGATCTCTGGACCTGAAAAACAGTCTTTAGGGCTAAAGGACTCCCGGATAGACGAGCACAGTGGAGCGCTCGCAAACAGCAGGTGTTTACAGACGTGCGTTGTGAAATGAGACTCTCTCTCCGGGATGAACTGAACAATGTCTGAGGAGGTTTAAAGGTTAAACATGACTTCAACTTTACTGTTTTTTCAGAATGCACCTTCACATGGCACAGCATGTAAATAAAAGCACCGGTTTTAAATTCCATTCTTCTTTTTCAGTTACGCTGTATTATAAGGTTTATTTAAGTAGTTAACAATTAAGGGCTTTACCTCACACAAGTACTCAGAAGTTGCTTAAAAATAACTCAACAGATGGAGAGTGATACAATGCTGAACAAAGTGCCTTTAAAAAGCTATACTTGAAGAGACATGAAAATTAAAATTCTGTCATCATATTCTTTTGTATTCTAAAAGTCATACTGCTTTGAAGTAGCATAAGGACTTTTATTTCTTATGCCTACTGGTGCATTTACCAGGATCAGATTTAACACATTTTTAGGTTTCCTTACCATTTGTACACTTAATCACCAAGATTTTCTCAAGCAGCTCTGTGTATCATCAGTTCTGGTTCGGGGTCAAAGGTTAGGTGGTCTTGTCAGATTAAGTGACACTGAGAAACTTAGGGATCAAATAACTATAAACAAACATCTGTTTTCTATGTTCTTTCTGTGATAAAGTGGTTGTAACCCAGGCTCATTGGAAATATGTGCCTATACATACTTTTCTGCAATCCCATAATTATGTACCTGATTGCACGTTATTAATAAAAAATATATATATCAACCATTTATCCAGTGTCGCACTTCAACTGAAGTCTTGCAAATGTATTGGTTATTGCAAATGTATTGGTTTATTGCTCACAAGGTCATACACATTCAAACATGCTTTTGACAAATATGTTAAAAATTATTTATACCCAGTTGAGATGTAGTCTCTAGTCATATCAGTTGCTTAATAAAACGTAATTAATTTTACATGGATCAAGTCATCTCATGAGAGCGCCATGTTGTGATCACACTTCACTCTAAGTAAACCCCCATTTCCAGACACTTTGAAGAAATGAATAATTATTGAATGCTCATTGAATTTCTTATTTTAGGCATCTGAGTCTTAGTGTGATTCTGCCTCCACACCAGTAGGTGTCAGTACAAACAACTGCTATTGTTGTAACTGTGATTTTACGATCTTTCTGGACCTGGGATCATTTCAGTTGTGTTACTGTCTATGGAGGGACAGATAGCTCTCTGATATCATCCAAAATATCTTCATTACATGACATCATTGACATGAGGGTGAGTAATTAATGACCGAATTTTCATTTTGGGCAAACTAACCCTTTAAGAACAAAACCGCACTGGAATGTCACTGGTCAGCTCATTTAAGCAAGCACCTTGTGAAGAAAAGTTCCTGAATTTCTGATCATAACAAACAATACTGCTATTTATCAGTATATACCAACATCTACTGTATACTAGGTTTAGGTTACAGGTTAGTATGTGTTTCAGCATTGTGTAGGAAATTTGCACTAATGCCATGACCAATAATAACATTTTAATTGACTTGGGGGGCGGAGTTTGCATAGTACTGGAAAAATGTTTAAAGAGTTAAACCCCACTGGGAGGATACTGTGCACAAATGATGCTGCACTTACCTACTTTAACCTTACATGACCCTTTTAAATCCCTGCTAATTGTAACCTAATTTATTTTTTTAATACATACAAACAAAATCACACCTCAAGACTCACAAACAAACAACTCACTTCCTCTCAACTGCAGATTCCAAAAGAAGATGTTTTAAACAAATGTAAGGCTGATGATACACTTTCAAACTTTTTGAGCAATGTTGCCGTGAACGGTCAGCCAGGTGAGACACATGACCCAAGATTGATCTAAATAATCCAGACAGAAATTTGTTACCCATTCTCAACTGAAAC
>JAUCMT010000032.1:1840850-1856242 GCA_032357475.1 Enteromius thamalakanensis
GGTCTGAGATCTAAGATGGGCCTCAGCCCTCCATCCTTCTTTGGAACAATGAAATACCGGCTGTAGAACCCGGACTGTACTTTGTGAGGAGGAACCACCTCGATGGCCTCCTTCCTCAGTAGTGCATCTATTTCTTGCTCCATCACCAGAGCCTGCTCGGCGCGCACGAGTGTCAGTAACACACCCGCAAAGCGCGGTGGAGGTTTGCCAAATCAGTTTGTAACAAATACAGAATTGTAACCAAATCAGGTTACAATTCTGTAACCTCCTTCTACAGTTCGCAGGACCCAACGTGACACATTCGGCAGGAACTTCCATGCTGCTAAATGATGTACTAAGGGAACTCGCGGCTGGTCTCTGGTTGAGAGAGAGGAACTGCCGTGTTGTAATGCTGCACACCACCCGCAGGTCGCGTCGCAGACAGTTCCCTGCGAGTGCTCGATGTACTGGCCTTCAGCCCCGCTAAGATGTTTCTTTGACCGGGCTGGGGCTGTGGCAGGCACTCGCTGGAGGTATTCATCCCCTGGAACACTGGCAGGGTAGATGAAAAAAAACCCTGAGGGGCGCTGCAGACTTACGGGTGCCGTATACTGAGGCAAAACCTGTGTCTGCTGAGGGGCTGCCCTCTGAAGCCCTAAGGCAGAGACCTCAGGGCTTCTTCTTAGGGGTCCTCTTAGCCTGAAGCACAACCCTCAGATCCTGCTTCGACTGTGAGGGCCCCTGCACAGAGCGCCACCAACTGTCTCTTTTCCTCCTAGGAGGAGCTCGTTCAGCGACGCTCTGCTTCTGCGTTTCCCTGTACGAGGAGCTTGTACTTAGCTGGTGCTGCTCCCGCCCAGCAGTCCTGAGAGTTGGGGAGCGGTGAGGGAGGAACCGCTGAAACGCCGCCGCCTGTTTACGTGCCTCTTGGTGCCTGTCGACGACTGTATTAACAGCGTCGCCGAACAGACCCTGAGGCATCAACGGGGCGTCCATCAAGCATGCCCTGTCCTTTTCCTTCACATCGGACAGGGTCAGCCAGAGATGCCTCTCTGCAGCCACCAGAGCTGCCATAGACCGGCCGATAGAGCGTGCGGTCTCCTTGGTGGCTCGCAATGAGAGGTCAGCGGTCCTCCTCAGCTCACGGATGTCATCTGAGCTAACTGTCTCTTTCTCGTCCAACTCGCTGAGCAGGTCAGCCTGGTATGCCTGCAACACTGACATTGTGTGCAGGCATGCGGCAGCCTGACCTGCTGCTGAGTACCCCTTCCCAACCAGCACTGATGTCATTCTAAGCTGCTTGGAGTGAAGGGACGGAGCCTTTAAGGACGATGCCACGGCGGGAGACAGATAGCTCACAAGCGTCTGTTCTACAGGCGGCACCGTCCTATAACCCCGGTCTTTCATCCCACAGGCGTTGCCATAAAAATCAGTGGAGAGATGAAAGAGCCAGGCTGAATATGGTTTCGTCCACAATCTCGACACCTCGGTGTGGAGATTGGGGAAAAACGGAAGGCTCCGTCTTGAAGGTGGTGGCTGAGCTCGCAAAAATCTCTCATCCAGCTTACTGGTGCGAGGTTCAGCCTTAACCTCATCGGGCCATTCCAACCTCAGTTTGGAAACAGCCCTGGTCACCACCTTCAAGAGCACCTCATACTGGGGCGATGCTGATGCCTCGTCAACACTGTGCATCTCCTCACCCGCAGATGAAGAGAGCAACAGCGCTGCACCACCCTGAGCTCCAGAAGGATCCGCATCGCGTGCTTCATCGAGCTCTGGGTTTGCATCCGATCCCGCTGAGGAGGGCGGAGAGAGGGACTCGTCCGTTTCCGAATCCTCCATATCAGCGAGATTGTGCTGAACCACTGTCTTGTGCCTGAAAAGGTCTAAGCTTCTCCGCATGGCCTGCGCACGCTCGTTGGTGAGACGGGCAGTTATTTAGACCGAGTCCAGGATAGTTGAACCCATGACCCATCCAAGAAAGCGGTCTCATCGTGTTCACGGCCCAGACACGTGAGGCAGCGATCGTGTCTGTCCACAGAGGTGAGGAAACTCCCACACCCAGAAACGCACGGTCAGATCGACGTTCTGGAGAACGCTTCACCAAACATAAAAATTTTATCTTTTCTCCTGGGTTGCCCAGGGAAGACCTTTCGCGGCAACTCTATGCACTCAATAGGTCTTTGATTGCTGGAATGCAAAAAGCTGATAAAGCCAGCCTTGAAAAAGTAAAAATTGTCCCTGGCATTTTATGGGCCACTCGGCCCACCACCACATATAGGCCTACCATATACAGCTGTGGGGAAAAAAATAAGCAGAAAAATCAGTTTCTTTTGGGTTTTATTCTGAAAACTGTTAATCTCACCAATACAAAACAATACACGTTAGTTTCATTTTTTGTAAGCTGCCGTTTTTTAAATTTTAGGGATAGGATAGAAGCAACTTGATGCTCACCGAATCCTTGTGCCAGCAAAGCTGATTGAGCCCTTTTTTTCTTGTCTCAAAAGCTTTCTTTTCATTGTTTTTGGCATGCTTAGTGTTTATTTTTAACTTACTTCTAGCAATTTTTACCATACAACTGCTCACACAGCAAGAGGATAGTGTTGATTACAGCAGTATAATTTCCCCGTTAAATGTTCACCAAATAAGTACCTCAATAAACAGAATGAAGTATGTTTGTGTAGAAATATAACAAAGACTGGCATGAAATGCTTGTCATATTCAGAGAGATACTGATTTAGGATTAAATTACAGTGGTCTCTTATTTTTTTCCAGAGCTGTGTATATATATATATATCCCCCAAATAAAATAATTTTCAATAAAAAAAAATAAGTAGGCAACGGTGTACATATAGCTATAATTTTAAATTCTGCCAGTAATCTTCACACTATGGGACAGCAAAGACCTCCATAATGTAACGATTGGACAGACATTACAACATAACCTTCCCAATCGATCAAATACTTAAGTTGACCACCTCGACGTCTAGGATCTCATGGATGCTGTAAATGGTTCCTTCGTCGATGACCATGGGAGGAGGGGGCTCTTCTTTACCAGGCTCTGTGGGAGGAACAAGAGGGTCGTGACAAGGTTTAAGGAGGGACACGTGGAATCCAGGGGGAATTCTGTATTGAGGTGGTAAGTTTAACCTGTAAGTGATCTGTCCCGAGATGGTAAAGGTGCCAACATATCTGGGACTTAACCTACGACAGGGCAGGCGTAGGCGTAGATCCCTGGTAGACAACCAAACCCTTTGTCCTACTTGGTAGTTGGGTGTGTTGGTTCTACGTGAGTCTGCGTTGGTTTGGTGCCTACGCACTGCCCTTTGCAGACGGTGATGCGCTTCGTCCCAGACCCTCTCGCTCTCCCGGAACCAGTAGTCGACAGCAGGCACGTTGGATGGTTGGCTGTCTCCCAAGCTGTGGGTAAACCTTTCAGGGGTAGAAGACGACAGAATTTTGAGAACAGATCAACCAAGATACAGGTGTTACCTTCAGAGGGTGGTAAATCTGAGATGAAATCAACTCCTAGGTGTGACCAGGGGCAGTTAGGGATTGGGAGAAGCAGTAGCTTTCCTGCTGGCAGATGTCTAGGGGTTCTTGATATGGCACACTCCCGACACCCTCTCACGTACCTTCACACATCGGCCACCAGAATTGATCTTGCAGAAGCGAGAGGGTTCTGTTGGCCCATGGATGCCCAGTGCCCAGTGACGTGTGGGTGGCGTGAATGAGGTCTAGACGCTCTGCTGCAGGTACGAAGCGGGCATTCGGAGGACAACCCGGCGAAGGAACTGGTGCTGGCATGGAGGCGGATGGAGGGGTCACCCAATGGATGGGATTCACTAACATTTCTTGAGGTAAGATGGGTTCTACAGGTTCAGGTTCGAGGTCTGGAGCATGGATTCGTGAAAGGGCGTCGGCACGAACATTCTTGGGACCGGGTCTGTAAGAAATCGTAAACTGGAAGCGGGTGAAAAAGAGAGCCCATCTGGCATGTCGAGGGTTCAACCTTTAAGCGTCTCTGAGATATTGTAAGTTTTTGTGGTCAGTTAATACCTGGAATGGATGTACCAACCCCTCCAGCCAATGTCTCCATTCTTCCAGTGCTAGTTTGATTGCGAGAAGCTCACGGTTTCCGATGTTGTAATTCTTCTCTGCCGGGTTGAACTTCCTGGAGAAGTAGGCACACGGCTTCAGTTGCGGTGGGTTCCACTGCTGCTGGGAAAGGAAGGCTCCCACCCCGGTGGTAGAGGCATCCACCTCTGGAATAAAGGGTTTCTTAGGGTCAGGTAGGGACAGGATGGGTGCGGTCGTAAAGGCCACTTTTAATTTTTGGAAGGCGTGAGTGAGTCCATGGGAGAACCTTTGGTTTGCCCTTCAGGAGGCTGGTTAAAGGGCTGGCCAACACACTAAAATTATCAGTGAAGCGTCTATAAAAATTAGAAAATCCTAGAAACCGCTGCAGTTCTTTTACAGTGGTAGGTTGGGGCCAGGTGATAATCGCTTCAATCTTAGTTTGGTCCATACTAATGCCTGTGGGGGCGATATTGTAACCTAGGAATTGGGTCTGGGACTGGTGAAACGTACACTTTTCGGCCTTTAGGTAAAACTGGTGTTCTCTCAATTTGGCCAGGACCTTTTTGACATGCTCCTTGTGCTCAGATAAGGTGGGTGAATAAATTAAAATGTCATCGATATAGACAACTAAAACTCTGTCAAGGAACTCCCGAAACACTTCGTGCATGCAGTCCTGAAAGATGCTGGGTGCGTTTCCTAGACCATACGGCATAACTAAGTATTCATAGTGCCCAGTGGGAGTTACACATGCAGTCCTTCACTCGTCTCCTGAGCGGACCCGGATTAGATTATACGCACTCCGTAGGTCAAGTCTTCGCCACTAAGAAAAAGCTGGAAGCAGCAGGGAAAGTGGAAGGACGAATGTAGCCGTGTGCCAATGCCTCTTTTATGTATTCTTCCATTCCCTTGGTCTCGGGAACAGACAGAGGATAAATCCTTCCCTTGGGCACTGGTGCATCAGGGATCAGATCAATCGCGCAGTCCCATGGGCGATGTGGTGGCAAACGGGTGGCTCTCCTGGGGCAAAACACATCAGCATACTCCTGGTAATTTGGGGGAACATCAACAGATTGTTTGTCAGGTGGACTCTCAATCGAGGTAGCACATACAGGAAGTGATTGACTATGTTTTAAAGGTAAGGTTTGGAAACAAGTGGTGTGACACGGCGCATCCATTGGTTCATGTGGAAGTACTGGAGGGCTCGGAAACTCTGGCGGATGGGGAAAACTTGTTGCAGTATCCGAGGTATCCTGAGTGTAGGAACTCACTCTTTCAGCACAGCGGAGAGTCAGTTGAATAACTGGTCAAGTCCTATGGAGTCATCATGTGCTGCTAGCATCATCCGAAGTTTGGGCTCTAATCCTTGCCGGAAAGTGGTCAGTAAGGCGCTCTCGTTCCATCCACTTAAAGCTGCTAATGTTCGGAAGTGTATAGTATATTCCTGGATAGAAAGATCACGTTGTTTAAAGTTATACAATTCCTCACCAGCCGAAGACTGACCATCTGTTCTTCCAAACACTTCGGTGAAATGCTTAGCAAACGCATAAAAGCATAAGAACTGACTGGAGGTCCGGCCTGGCTCCAGATGGATTCAGCCCACCGCAAAGTGTAACCTGTGAGACATGAAATCAAGTACCCAATTTTAGCGCTGTTTGTAGAATATACCAGTGGGTAAGTAGCGAAAGTGATAGCACACTGCAACAAGAATCCCTTGCAATCCCCCGGTGCGCCAGAGTAGGGCATCGATCGCACCATGGGACATACGATCGCAGCAGGAGAAGCAGCAATGTTTACTTCCAGGTCCCCTGTCAGATACTATGTCGTCGGGAATGCCGAAAACCTGGAACACGTGGTATAGCATTACCTTTGCGGTCTCTCAGGCAGTGGGAAGCTTGGCCAATAGGATAATTCGGCAGGCATTGGAGAACCTGACGATTACGGTAAGTATGGTTGTGTAGTTTTGAGAGGATGGAAGGTCTGTGAAAGTCTATGGCAATGTGGAACCAAGGGCGCTGTGGTATGGGCATGGGGTGTAGTAAAACAGCAGGTTTCAGGTGAGAGGTCTTGGTTATGTTGCAGGTCCTGCACCGCGACACAAATCGTACTACGTCCTGGTTGACAGAGGGACCGTTGAGATTGGTGGCGGCCTGGGTAGGTTGAGAATGATCTGGTGCTGGAGTGTGAGGTGTTTGGTGATGGGCTCTCCTTCCGGCTGTGGCTGCTGGTTGATGAAAATGGAGCATTGTAATAAAAAGCCCTTACATTTTCCTGGAGCTCCATCATATGTCTCTGGCAGAGACAGACAAATACTTGGCATGGGTGCCGGAGGAGGCGGAGCGGCTGGGGCCGGATGGGGTGCCGCGGGGGCCTGTGCAGCAGTGAACTTGAATTGAACGTTCCAGTTCTTCCATTAGGGTGGTTAATTTTTCCAGCTGCTGCTGATGTGAAGCCAAAACGGACTCCTGTCTGCAGAGTTTGTTGAGCGAGCTGCTGGATCCGATGAGTCAGAGGCGCTTGGATCCATTTGCAAACGTTTATTGATGTAATCAGACAGAAACAGATCAACTGGGAGGCAAACAGTGCATTGGAGAACAGACAAAGGCAAACCGGCATACAGTCCAGGGTCAGGGCAGGTGGTGAGTAAAAAAGTCAGATAAACAATCCAAAGTCAGGGCGGGCAGCAAGAATCAACAACGAATACACAATCCAAAGTCAGGCGGGCACCAAAAATCACAAGGTAAGTAAGCAGTCCTGGGTCAAACACAAACAATAGAAATCCAAAGGGTAAGACTTTGCAAGACTTTGCGTCTATCCAGCGTGGATGCCCGGCTTATTAAAGACCGGTTAAATGGCTACAGCTGTAGTGCTAAACAGTTCTGGTAGGTGGGTCTAAAAGGTCCAGGTAGTCCGGGTAATACTCAGGCAAAGGTTCCCATTGGTGGCGAGCAGGAAGAGCCACAGAGGCGCTTTTGACAATACAATTTAAATAAAATGTATTTATTTACTTTTATATATTTTATTAAAGTTCTATTTTGACCCGGTTATAGTAGGTGTTTTTGTTAAGAGGGCAAAACAATACTATTCTGCATACGGCACCAATATGGCCAGCAGCGGCCCTGCATGGATAGATAGTGCAGTGTATGGAAATTGTTATGGGAACATACTGGAAGTTTCTGATTTTAGCAGATGTCTACTGTATAATAATTAATTTTTCCATTCACTGGTGTTAACTGGTCTTAACAGTGGCCATGTACTGATAATTTTAATGGATAAGCAACACTAAAAGGGTAAAAATTAAAATAGAAAATATTACATTTTTGCAAATACACATTTTTATAAAAGGCTTTAGGAAGTGAACCTCTGTCACGGTTCTGGTGCGGAAGCACGAGCTGAGACTCAAACTCTTTAAATAACAGTTATTTTAATACTCACAAAGGTTTACAGACAGGCAGGTAGGCAGAACCTTAAGAAATTCTTAAATTTTGTGTGAGGCATGGGCATTGAGGGGCTCCTGCGAGGCACAGGAACAGGAGGGTGCATCGTCCATTGACCCAGATCTGACAGCTCACCCTTAGCCTTGGTGCAGTGGGCGGAGCTCCTCTCCGCACTCATGCTGTCCTTGGCGATCTCCACCATGGCAGGCTCCTTGGTAGGCTCTTGCACATGGTCTGACGTGTGAGGCTCATGCTCCAGGACGATCCTCAGCCCTGTCGCTCCTGTTGGCGATGGCTCAACGGTCGCTTCGGGCACTGAATCTCCATCATCAGTGGGCTCGGGCTCGAGCTCTGCGCTGCAGGGAGATGATGGACTGGGTTCTGGGTCGGGAGTGGCACTGGCAAGCTCTTCCATGGGACAAACGGTGATGGACGATCTGTTCCTCGCCAGTGTCCACTTCACTAAGGTGGCAAAGTCCGCACGAGGACCATCTTCGGACAGCGCCGCTCTGTGCTAAGGTCTCAGGCTTTTGTTGTAGAAAGAGTGTGCTCTACGGAAAACTGGTGAAACATGCAATAAGTAGAAATTGTCTAGTATGGTCCTCGAGCAATCTCTCCTCCTGCTCCAGCTGCTCTTGCCATTCTGGGTTAAACGGGGTATCCATTAGGGAAAAACTGAAAATTAAAACTGAAAAAAAAGGGAAAATAAAACGAATGTTAACATGCGAGGTTTCCATTCAAGGCATTTTTGAGAAAAAATATTTAGCGCTTCAAATATTTTACCGATATAGCGGATGGAAATGCTCATTTTCGCTAACATTTTGTGAATGTCGACACAGTATTTTTCTGTTTAACTTTAGCTCATGAATTGTACATCGATACTTTAACTTTAACGCAAATAAATGTAGTGTCACATGATAGAATTAGTTTATTGGCAGCGTTTGTTGTGTTGCTCGCGTCAAACGAATAGCCTCATTCAAAAGCGCATTGAATCATATTTATATTATTGCATCTAAAGTTGTATATATGATAAAAGGATGAGTTACCTCTCAAACATAAATATCTTAATTCGATGCTTCCTTTTATTTCTTTAAAAGTTAAAATGTAGTCTGAATTTTGTCCAGGATATTATATTGTAGAATTGATTGTTTAATGCATTACTCCGCGCGGCGCCGACAAGAAAAACTAGATTTTTTCCTCTTAAAAAATGGACACAGCTTACTGTACTCGTTCAAAAATATGACATAATTCAAAATTATTCAAAAAATTAATTTTCATAAATTATTCATTTATTTTTGTGTACATTCACTATAAAAACGGCCGTGCTTCTGTAAATTATTGAATGTTGCTTTCAAGAGCGCATCACAAGAATTAACTGAAATTCAGCACAGGCTGCTACTTATTGCGGGGGGTTTTTCTTTCGTTTTGTTAATTTATTATTTATTTACAAAAAATATATATTTGGCATATGAGCCTTTTTTTCTTTAATAGCTTATGTTTTTCTCTGTTCGCACAAGACGTGAGCCTTATGTTCTGTTTATGCTGCTTGTTTTGTGTAAAAAAATTAATCCCTGGACATTAAGCTATTTTTACACGAACATATCAACATATACAATGAACCGAAACAAAGACCAAACTGAACAGACATTAAATAAGGCTTGCACTAAACTATCGAGACACACCTGGACACAATTGATAATTAAACTGAAACTGGTTCATATGGAAACAGAGCATATAGGGAGAAGAATATAGTCCGGGGCGTTACAACCTCAAGAAAATAGAATTTTAAATTTATAAAAAAGGTATGTCATAACAACTTTATATCACTTAATCCCTCATGAGAACAATAGCATCATCTTTCTGCCAAAAAGACCAGTAACCTATTCACAGGCATATTTTTTGTACTCCTGCAGTGATTTGTAAAGTCACTATTTTCTTTTACCAGGATGCAGAACCAAGGTGAGGAAATATAATTTTACTGTCAGGTAAGAATTACACCAACAGGCAGAGAACTGTAGGTTACATTTTATTTTGTGTCCTTGTTACAGTGTAATTATATGTTTAATAATATTAATTACCTACATGTACTTTATGGTTAGGATTAGGATAATGGTGAATAAACAGTTTGGTGGGAAGTATTAATATTATCATAGGTTTTAAGTTGGTTTGACATTTATTAAATGATATAATCTTTCAAAGAGCTAAGCTCACCAAGGGATGCAGATAAACTCAAAAGACCAGTGTATCATTATCTTTTTAGCCAAAATTTTGTATCTTTGTAATATCCCCTGCTTAAGCAAAATAAACATTCTCACGGCATGACTGTCACGTTCATTGTCTGTTTAAAGTCTGTGTTTCTGTATTCTTGGTTTAGTTTCGTTTTCATGTCTCCCTGTTTTAGTTTTATTTTTGAGTTCAGTTCCAGTTTACCCTTATATGGTCTTTCCTGTGTTGATGTCATTATTAGTTAATTTAACTCCACCTGTGTTTTCCCAGCTGTCGTCCCTTTAGTCATTAGTTCATTGTGTATAAATACCATGTCCAGTTCAAGTTTGTCTGTCAATGATTGTGTTAGTCATTTAATAAATCCAAAAACAAAGAGAGTACAAAACACCTATTATTTGTTTGAACCCCACGGTGTTCTGCGTTCTCCTTCATACTCTTGCTACAACCCTGACAATGACACATTGGATCTTTTGGCATAATAAATTTAAGTGTGTAAAAATGAGACACTAAATATGAATTGTCCATTTACATAAATATAATACAGTGACATCCACTGATGTACCATGTGTTCCTCTTTTCCACATCTTGCAGTTGGTACTGAATGTCCTGACATAGAGTGTTTGATTGAGGCTCCTGGTCCATGTAAGGCAAATCAAGGGAAATGAATAAATACATTTATTAATCAACTTTGGGGAATAACCTTACGTTTAATTTCTTTGTTCGCTTAGCTCTTTGGTTAGTTTGTGTAAATAAAACCAAAGATTCATTTAAATATGATTATCCTGAATTGGAAATATGAAATACACTCTATTGACTAATCTTTTCAGCATTTATCAATCTAGTGTATCTTAATCAAATTGTTTAACTTGTGATCAGCGAATTAAAACAAATGTTTAATGTTCCTTCTGTCTAAGAGCAGATCTGAGCAATAGTTGACATTTCCAAAACACAATACACAAAGCAGATGTTTCTTAATAATGAGAATACACTTTTATTGTTGCAACTAATCTACAGTACAAACACAAAATCTAGGATTACGTAAACAAACACATTCACACGCAAACTCACACGTTCGCTGTCTAAATATATAAAATGATGATTCACTAGTCCAAAGTGTTGTTACTAATTCTAGAACCCGTGATTTCCTGTGCTCAGTTTGGCTTGCTTGCTGACGTCCTTGAGGTCTTTGCCAGCGGTTCATAGAAGTTAGTAAGTTGGTGGTCTCTTTGGAATTGTAGTAGTTAGGATGAGCTATTTCAAAGGGTTCTTGATGTCTGAGAGAGAGAGACGCAGAGCGAATGCATGGCTGAGTTTCACTTCTCTGAGTTCTTCTCAGGGATCAGATGTTTCCTCACATCTTTTCACGTGGTCCAAGCACACTGTTTACATCCTCGCACACACGTTTTAACATGTGGATTTTTGTTCCCTTCCACGATGTGTAATGGCCAAAAAGTTGGATGCTGTGAGGTGGGTCTCAATCTGACTGGTTCTTCATTGCGCACACATCAAGCATACATTTAAGGAATGAAGAGGAGTATGCTAAAATTTGAGATAAACTTAACCTAAGTTTTATAACTTCTTTCTGGTTCACGATGTCGAATACCCGTGCGTAATAAGAGGTTCAAAATGTTCTGCACAGTCGTTACATACCTATTAAACTTCATTCACCAAATAACATGCTCACGTGATGTAGGAAGCTACGAGGTAACCCACTATTCCAAACACCAACATACAGAATGCATAAATGAAAAACATGACATACATATTTGCTTCTGATATCGATAAATAGTTTTTGTTTCTATCAAAGACATTCCAGGTCTCTTTATTCAGGACACAGAAACCGCGTGCTCTGGTGTTAATGGCATTAGGCTCTGAGATTCATTGTTTATGAGCTGGTTGTGGGCACGAATCAACAAGAGATCTATTCTGAAGTTCTGTTACTCCTTACAAGGTTTCTTTTCTTTCTCTCGTGGATGATGTGGTCCCTGGGAGTTTTCCAGACCTTTAGGCGTTGAAGCTGGTCATCGATCAGTTTTATGACTCATGAACCATTTAGGCGAAGATTTTAAGATTCCCACTTTGGAATGTTGTCCTTGGCATCTCTGTCTGTTCACTATGAGGTCTTACATCCAAGAGAATCTGGCATAATGCTCCTTGAAACCAAAAACCAACACAGTTAATGACATAAAAGTCCTCAGAGGGTAGTTTCCTCTCATCCAGGCCCGTCTCAGCTCTCTATTATCTCCTCATCTTGTTTCTGGAGTGTTCTGCCCTGACCACTGGTGGCAGAGACGGGGTCCCCTTTTAAAAACTGGCATGAGGACTCATCCAATCAGCGCTGAGAGAGGAAACAGATGGAGGCAGCAGCCTGTCAGTTTGGAGCACATTTTCTTCCCAGAATTCAGCTGCTCCAGCAGTGAGAGGCCCTTGCAATTCCATTAAAGCTTTTTATTTGAGCACTTTATTGTTTGGCATTTATTTGCACACTGTGCAAAAAGAAAATGCTTCCCCTGACATGAATATTGGGCATTCTGGGAAGTTTAGAGGGTTTTGAAATTGGCTTGTGTTTTTACAAGTGAATTGGCAATGATCTTCACGGCTGCTAAACTGGTTAAGAGGAACACTTTTCATTCCATGTAATCACACTGGTATTTAAACTTTTGACAACCTGACTTTATTCCTACAACAGACATAAATGAATACTGGGGCTTTCTGGCTCCATATGGGATAGATTACATACATTATACAGTTTTTGCTATATATAAATATGTATATTTATATATATGGTATGATGGAAGGGAATCTTATCAATGAGTAACTACATTTCGATCCATTTCTGTTCACGGTTTGGGTGCATGAGGAATGAGACTTTGGCGAAAACAGCAGAGACACAGGTGGGGGCGATAAATGACAGCTGAATTGAGCTCCCCGTTTATCAGATTAAATTATAATACTTAAATAAGCGAAGAGAGGCAATCACAAGGTATTTCAAATGTGCTCAATCACATTTAGGTAACATACAATGGGGTGAGATTGATTGCCCCTGCTAAGATTAATAACCCGCACCCTCATCCACAGCCTGAGCCCGTCACCTTTACTGTCACGAGTCTGTTACTACAGTTAGAGATCAGTGCTGCTTTAACACACTCTCTGATTTCAATCAACATGCAACACCCACACAGTTTGATCACAATCAGTCTGCAAACTTTACACATGCACAGCATGAACACATGTAAATCTGGCCAGTCAATGACCCTTTCAGTGTCCATTCACAAAACCAGCTGCATTTAGTGTTTAGCAGAAATTGTGTTGTTCTTAACAGACATGATCCACCATGTTTATTCCATGGTGATATTTTGTTTTGATTTGCGGGTCGTGCTTGAGGTGTGTTACTGCCTGCTTTTTTCATCTAGTAAAAATTTTTATAATGTCAGACAAAACTAACTGAAAAGTCTTAATTAAAATGAAAATGTACTCAAGACTATTGATGAGTCATTTCCTCTATCTCTGTCTTCACCTGCATGCTGCTCGACTATCGCTTCATTCTAAGCTGAGGAACCGGCTGAAAACCATTGTGCTGCTCTTTTGTTTGTGTTACAGGCACATTTCATGAAAATAAATCTTAATTAATTCCTTAAACATGCTTTTGCTTTTGTTTGTTTTTTCAATCATGTTTGCTGTTTTAAAAGATAACTACAGCAACTATGTCACTTTGTAGCACTTGTCCAAATATATTGCAAATTACTGTATTTTGCTGAGGTGGAGAATTTAGCAAAATAGTGTTTTAGTCCTATTTGGAAGCAAAAAAGGGGAAAATATAAAGATTCATGAGTGACAACTACAATAAATATGGCAGTGAATTTATTAAATGAGTATTTTGTGTGTGTATGCGTTTTATTTTGTTTTGTTTTGTTTGTTTCCTAAAACTGACAACAGTACATTTTATGTACACACTGCATAGAATTTGTGTTAATGTGGTTGTCAATGCCTAGATTATTTTGAGAGTTCAGTTAAAGAATAGGTTGTGTGAGTGCAGAGTAATATTGAGTTCTAAAAGGTAAGCTGAGAACTGAGTTTAGCTGCGGTGTGTACATGGCCAAAGTGAATCTAGACCGCTTGACATGCTCAGTGTAAGTAATAAAGTAATGCAGGGCACTATTATTTTTGAGAGTAATATGTGATATGTAACATAACTTTTTTGAGTAACTAGCCCCAACACTGCTCAGTGTACACAGCTAAAACGTGAAGCAAACATAGCAAACGTACAGTACTTACTCTACATAGACAACAGTCTCAGTTTCAGACATCATGACCACAGAACGTTGGTTAACGTCTAATGCATATGGCACACCTATCTTTAAACACTTCATCACTTCAACTACTGCTTGGTAGTTACTTTAAAAAAACTGAAACATATAGGTTTTTTAACTAAATTTATTTCTAAATTGACTTAAAAGAAAAACTAAATGAAAAATAATCATATTGCCATTACACACAAAACTAAACTATTTCAATAGCCGAAACAGTAGTTGGACTGGTCAGAGCAGCAATACTTAATTTAAGGTATTTACATGTTTAAATATTTCGATTAAAATCAGCGTAGATCTCCTATGTTAATACGATTATGCTTGCTGCGATTATGAGCATAATTGTTGTCACAAACAGCGCCTCTGTGGCTCTCTCTACCCAACAGCAGCGGGAACTGTCTCCCGAGTATTAGTTCCTACCTGGACCCTTTTAGTGCACGTACCTGGGCTTATCGGTGACAGGTGTTGGACATTATCTGGGCTATTTAAGGACTCTGTTCACTAGGCTTCAGTGCGAAGTAGAGGATGACACGGGAGTGGTTTTTTAATCCTGTCCCGTCCCACTCCCATAGAAAGAAATCCTGTCCCATCCCACTCCAAGACCTAAGTTTAAAAAATAATCCCGTCCCATCCCGCTCCTGGTAAAATGACTCCCACTCCCATCCCGCTCCCATATATATACAAAAAGATTGCTTCTGGGACGGCCTTGTCGTGTAGTTATTTTTTAATTGCGTTACATTGTAGGCGTATTAAAAGGAAACTACAAAATGGTGCATGATTTACTTTTTTTTTTCGTCTTTCCTATTGGTTGATTCCCGCTCCCGCCTGCTCCCGTTAACTATTTATCCTGTACCGTCCCAATCCCATGATTAATAGCAAAGATGACTCCCATCCCGCAGGATTCCCGAAAAAATGTCAGCCTCTAGTGCGAAGGCGCTTATCGAAGTGCTAATCGTCCCATGGAGGTAATTCCGAGTGTTTGTTCCCGTGTTTCCTTGTCTGTGTATGACCCTGGACTGTTTATTTGACTATTTATTCTCACCGCCTGCCCTACTGATTGCTGCCTGTTTCCTGTTTACTCTGCTGGATTATCTGTGATACAACTGTCTGCCGTTAAACCTCATGATTGCTTGTTGTTGTGGATAAATAATGCCTTGCACATTGATCCGTAAGACTCTGACACTTCATTACAATTACATTATTTTAATCGAAGTATTGCGTTTACATGAGGTAAAGTTTAATCACAATACTGCCAAGATCTCACAATAATTGCATTAAGAGGGTCCATGTAAACGCACTCACTGCCATTGCCATAGACTAAAGGTTGTATACATTTGCAAATGCTTTTATATGTTCTAAGTCACAT
>JAUCMT010000032.1:1859208-1873934 GCA_032357475.1 Enteromius thamalakanensis
TGATTGCAAACAGGTGTTAAAACTCAGGTGATTGAGATCTGGTGACAAGTGGCTGTGTGTTCTCCGTGGTGACTGATACAGGGTCAGGTGAGTGTGACGGTGTGACACCTATTAGTAATGTTAGAATTTATTAAAGATGTGCAGTGAAGAATTAGCTTGAAAAAAATGTTGTGCCTATCTGAACCTGAAAATATCCTTACTTAAACTTTCACTGCACTTGATCTATTGCATTGGTAATGACACAAACAATATGTTGATCTATGTTCTTTAATTTGTGCATTGACAGTAAATCGCAACACCAAATTTCCACGTTCAACGTTTTGGTGCTGTTTTGGAATTGCACACTTATTGCCTTTAGTAAATTTCACAAAACTTTTTGTGTTTTGGTTGTTCATTAACATTACAGTTTTGGGTAAAAACTCACACTTTTGAAAATGTGTTTATTTTGTGAAAATTATATCATTATCATCCCCATGCTATCAAAATGCTAAATTTGTGAATATCTCATGCACATGCATACACCTCTCTGGCATGAAATGGCAGCTCCTATCACTTAGAATGAGGAAACATAAGATTACATTACATTATTACATTATTTTTTTTTATGAAATCCGGTAGGTTGTCTCTTATGCTTAAATAGCATTATTTTTCAGCCCAGACCAGTGTGCATATGCAGTCCTAGTGTCTCAGAAAAATGACAAACAAAAGAAAAATGTTTTTATAAACAAGGGTGAAAAAAATCATAGAAATGTTATTTGGGTGAGCTATTCCTTAATTAGATGGTCTCTAATGACTGAAACCTTTCAACCTGGTATGTAAGTGATCTACAGCAAGAACGCAGAAAGGTGTGACAGCATTTTTTTCAAACCAGCCATTTGAAAACAATGATTTCCTATTAAAAAAGCAACAAGGGTAATTGTCTTAATTAGGAATTTGTAAGATAAGAAGCTACGCAGCACAGGCCCACTAAACATACTAAATATTTTCCAAGACAGCCTAAATTCATGGGTGGAAATACGTTTGCCTAAGGGACTAATATCTAGTGCCCACAGCAACAGCGATGAAAGATTCCCGTGCCAATAATCAGCCTTTGGGTTAATTTATTTCTCACAGCCATTTAGAAAGCAATGATAAGCTATCGATATTTAGTGCGAGTGCTAGATGGACACGTGCGAAACAGCCTGCGGCGGAATGGCTGAAGTATCTGTGCACGAGTCACGCTCAGTAGATTAGTGACTGCCTTAATTCTGATGGAGCTGCCTGTGTCAACAAGGCAAGTAGCTTGTAAGGTGGTGACTAAATCAATGCACTCTCACTTGCAGGGACCGCTTTAGAGGTTATGCAAATGAACAAGACTGGAATGTGACATTTTGAAAGCCCAGGATGGATAACCCCCATTAGCAGAGGCTTTGTCACATCTTAAAAGGTACTTTCCCCTCCCATGATGGAGGTTTACTTTACACCTCTTTTTTCTTCTGTGATTTGTGGAGGACGAGGTGGGAGAGGTTGTGAATAAAACAAATGGAGCTCTCCTTGGCAGTGATCTCCTCAGAAATATGGTTAAAACCATTTGGCCGATAGGCTTAATGCTATAAAAAAGCTTATTTGCTCCATGGACAAGTAAACAGTGCCTGTCTAATTGAAAGATGTATGACACAAACAGGGGAGAGCAAATGGACAAATGGTTATCATATGTTGAATTTAATGCAACATTAGATAAATATTTGCATTTGCTGACTTTGAACCCACAGAGTAACAGACTGTAAATTGTCCGTAGGCAGTGACCACTATGGGTGACAGCTACTGTATGATTTACAGTGGGTATGGAAAGTATTCAGTCCCCCTTAAATTTTTCACTCTTTGTAATATTGCAGCCATTTGCTAAAAGCATTTAAGTTATTTTTTCCCTTATTAATGTAACACACAGCACCCCATACTGACAGAAAAACACAGAATCTTTGACATTTATTAAAAACAAATGCATCTCTGGAGCTCAGCCACAGTGATATTTGGGTTCTTCTTTACCTCTCTCACCAAGGCGTTTCTCCCCCAATAGCTCAGTTTGAGGAAGCTCTAGGAAGGGTTCTGGTCATCCCAAACACCTTCCATTCAAGGATTATCGAGGCCACTGTGCTCTTACGAACCTTAAGTGCAGCAGAAATTCTTTTGTAACCATGGCCAGATCTGTGCCTTGCCACAATTCTGTCTCTGAGCTCTTCAGGCAGTTCTTTTGACCTCATGATTTTCATTTGCTCTGACATGCATTGTGAGCTGTACGGTCTTATATAGACAGGTGTGTGTAATCAGAGCAAAGGGTGGCTATAAACTAGAATATAAAAGATGTTTTCAGTTATTTCACTTTTTTGTTAAGTACATAACTCCACATGTGTTCAATCATAGTTTTGATGCCTTCAGTGAGAATCTACCAGTGTAAATGGTCATGAAAATAAAGAAAACACATTGAATGAGAAGGTGTGTCCAAACTTTTGGCCTGTACTGTATTTCGAAAGTATTTGCATGTATGTGCATTTATATTATTATATTATATATAAATGTTTGATATGCAAACATAGCATATTTTTCTTAAAAAAATGTGTTTGTATTTGTATAAACATAATAAATATACACAGTACACACAGATATATTATGTAAAAAAATATATTTTGGATGTGATTTATCGTTTGACAACACTAATAATCGTATGTTATTGTAATAATTGATTTTAAAATTAGCAATAGAGAGCAAGCGGAACTAGTCTTTAGAGCAGGGGGAGGAATGAATGGGGCAGAGTCACTGGAAGACTCCAGGGAAATTCAAGGTTCTGCGGGGACCATGGCGGATCTGGACCCTTAGGCCCTTGGACATGCCACCATGACTCGGACACCGGACCAGCATACGGTTCTCCTGACCGTGACTTAGACACTGGACCTGCATACGGTTCTCCTGACTGTGATTTGGGGCTGAGACCCAATAATTCCGGACTGGAATCCGCAGGAGTTTGGATCAGCCATCTTGGCCATAACTTCGAAACCGAATTTTCAAACTGATGAAATTGTGGACCGGAGTCCTTGGGTGACTGGATGGGCACTCCTGGCTGAACTTCAGGAACCGGATATGAAATAGGTGGACTGGAATCCGTGGGAGACTGTATCGGTGTTCCTGGCCGACACTCTGAAACCGGATTGATATTTGGCGGATCAAGAACCGCAACGGCGCTTCTGGCCATGATGGCGAAATGGAGTCTCAGGTGGCTGTCAGGTGGAAGTTCGGCTGGTCGCAGTGATCCACCCATCTGCAACTGGGTCGTCATGAGACACAGGAACACCACTGATCTCCACTTCAGACCCGTAATATCAGGGAGTTCGATGGGGCAGTGCCGGCTGGCAACTTGTCTGAATGCCACAGTGATAATAGTGTCTCCGAGACCCGACCGTTCACAAATTCAAACAATAGGGAAATCGGAAACACCTGTGACTCACGGCTGGGATCAAATAAACTAATAATCCCAAGACAGGACAGGAACTCCAAATGAGGACAAGACATGTGAGAAATGAAAACGAAACCAAAACAGACAAACAAGACCAGACAGACAACTTTACATCAACATACATGAATAATCCAAAAATATGTTAAAACATAGTACAGTTTTTGCATTTTAAATGTTAATACATATAGGTTTCTATTGTAAAGTCACATTCTCTTTTTTATCAATTTATTAGTTATTAATATTGTATTTTATTTTTCATTGATTACAAATTTAGAAATCATTGTCATTACAAACTTGAAAAGATGCTTGTTGCATGTGACGTTTTCAAAAGCAAGATATAAGCAAAATTTAATACACGTGATTTAGGCTCACATCACTTCTACAGATGGAGTTTGTGTGGACTAGCATTTACTACAAACCACACTACAAAAAGATGCTGAAAATATTGTTATGAGTGGTGGATGGAAAAATATCACAACACTTTAGTTTACATATTTGCATAATTACAACACAGCTCTATGTCAGCTTATAATTGTACTTAATTATATCTCTTGGCTAACTATTAGCCGGTCAGACTAGGTTTAGACTAGACATAGCCGTAACCTAATTGTCATGGGGCTGAGAGAAGAGGAAGCATTCGGATTTGTATGAAGGCTGTTTATTCGCGGCACACAGAGCATTGACAGACAAGCAGGGTCATTACCAGCAGTCGTGAACATCAGAGGCTAGGCAAAAGGATAGTCCGGGTGGGTTGCGTGAGTCAGGCGAGGGGGGAACAATATCCAAAGGACAGTACAAGAACAAGAGTCTGGGAACAGGCGAGATCGGCAACGATAAATCCAGATTACAACACAGAGAACATGGTAGATAGACAGTACAATGAACCGTGACAAACATTCAAACATCTGGGGTTTAAGTACACATGGAAACTAGGTCAATGGGCGAAGCAAACAATGAAACACCATGACAACTGATGAGATGGGCGGAGACCTGAATCAAACACCAAGGCAACATACAAGGTAGGCAGAGACATGAGTACAAACAGACACAAAACACAAAGAGTTTGCTGGGGTGCTGGAGTGCCATCCCCTGATCTGGGCTGGCACATCCAGCTGACTATGACACTATTTGATGTTTATGCAACTTTGTGTGCCAGTAGGACGTATCTGTTGTACTTTTCCAAACATTGTTTTTGCTAATAATGTAATTTCTGAGTCCTTTAACAGATGGTACAACCCACACAGATCTGATCTCAGCATTATCAAGTGAGAAGAAAAGAAAAAAGAAGAAAGCAGTGTAACAGGAACATGAGAAGCAGCCCTCATATTACAAAGAGTAATTTACTATGATAACTCATCCCACTCATAATTATTACTGACACTTCAAAAATCACAATCACAAATGCGCACTATGATTCTTTTTTTTGTTTTAACCCATAGTGCTTTGGCAGCAGCTATAATTAGATTTTTATCCATACAAACATATATATGTTCATTTACATACTTAATTGCTTGATGGATAATCTGGTTCCTACAAAGCTGGATCCGATACGATAGATGCTACTTCATTAAAATGGCCTCTGCTTATCTGGTTTATTCTTTAATTTAGCTTTGTAAGATAAACATCTGCAATGAGTTATTTGTGTTGTTTCAAACCGGGATGACTTTATTTTTCCTGTGGAAGATGAAAACATTGATTTTTTTAATTTTAATTTTTTTGCTAGGGTCAGTATTGTTTTGGACCTCACGTTTGTTTGAAATATTTTGCTTCAAGATATCAATATATCAATATCTGATGGAGCTAAATACTAAGGAGCACAACACAAAAAGGAACAAGTACATAAAGCAACATTGACAGTATAAAGCTCTAAATGTGTGGGTTAAAAGCATGATTTTGGTCAGTAGGAAAGAGAATTTTAGAGAAGAGAAGACATAGGGAAAACAAGTTTACCAATCTGAGGCTGTCGTGACATAAGTTATCAGACTTCTGTAATTATTCATCCAAGCACAGACATCCATGCTTTTATTTCGGGGAAAGAACCTCATCACAGAGCACCCGAAGACTCAGACCAAAGGCACAACACAAGAACATAGGCAGAGAAATGGCATCAGACATGAAACGCTCATCTCCAGTTGGCAGCCTTCTCATGTAAAACGGATGATTTAGCTAATCCTACCATGCCTTAAATGATAAGAATAATAATGTTTATGGGTCACCGCGAGCTCTGACTTAGCAGAGGGTTTGGAGAACAGGAAAAATGAGTGATGCTCCTACAGATTTTAATCATTTAAATTTTAGACTTTGAAGGATCAGACAGCATTTAAAATGCAACTTGCTGTTTGATGTTCCTCTCAATGTATGTTGTATAAGGTAATGATATGAAGGAGTAAAAATATGTAGGAGTCCTGCTAATTTAGAAATTTAAAAATTATTTATTCTTTGTTTAAACCTCCAACACCCATGCACTCATTTTATTTTAAATGAAAAAGAGGTAAATAAGTTAAACTATACTATAGTAAGTTACTATATAAATATATTAAGTAGGATTTACATAATAAAGTCTTATTGTTGTTAACTGAAATATAATAAAACAAAATTGAAAAATAGATTAAAAGCTAGAAATTTAAAATATGTAATTGTTGTAAAAATTACTAAAACTGAAAAAAAGAAAGCTATAGTGCATTTTTAGTATAATAATTTTAATATATATATTTTTTTAAAGAATATTTAGTCTGCAAATCCTGTTATATTATGTCCATTCAGAAAATTGTCATTGATTGATTGATTGACTGATTGTGCTTAAATTGGATACATATATTCAGTTCTCCATTTGTCCAATTAAAGTCACACATATGAGGAAGCAGAGACAAAAGATAAAGGAAACAGAAACTAAGAGACTAATTACAGATCAGGCTATAACAAATTACGAGACAAGGGAAAAGATAATTTTTTATAGAACTGTGAAATTTATTATTTATTATTTACTATTTTGTACTGAACTCGAGTCATCCCCCACACTGTAAAATTGAATAGTTCACTACTTGGATATAGTTAGTGAGCTGTACTTAGTTGTTATACTTACACTAGGTTTTAAGGCAAATAAAACCATTTACTTACATGCTTTGAGTGACAATTGCTTAAAATATTCAAGTAGCCACAAAGGAACCAATGACATTAAAAAAGCAGTGAGAGGCAGCAGTGCACTAATTTGTTGCTAATGCACAACACAACAACAGAAGAAGAATATCTGTTATATTTTACAAAACTTTTCTTCAATGTTGCATTTTCAATACAACTCAACATCACATATAGATTGTATTCTATCCTAAAATGTTTTTTTGTTTTTTTTTAACTTCCCATTATAGTGATAAGTGTTCCCTTTGGTTGGACTCTATATACCTTTGTGTGACACCCTAATGACACAAACCCGTCATTAGGGTTGTCAGCCCTGCGCAAAATCCCTTTTGCCTCTGCCTTGTGTCTTAACATGCTCCTTGTTTGTTTAACCTGTCCATGTGTTCTTTGTTTATTTACATACCTGTTTCCTTATGTCGCTGCATCATTTGTAACCCCGCCTTTGTCATTAGTGTTTAATTCTCCGCCAGCTGTTATTCCCAGGTGTCCAGCGTTCCTTGTTGATTCGTCTTTGTATTCAAGCCCCATGTCCTGTCCTTGTCAGATGTTAATGTTATGTTGGTCTGTGCATGTTTGTTCAGCTCCTCTTTGTTTTTTAAATAAATGTGTATTTCGCTCATCCATGCCTTTCGAGTCCTTGCTTTCCGCTGAAGAGCATTCATCATCAGCTGCAGCATGAAATTTTGTCTATATTGTTAGAATTTTTTTTGTTAGAATAAGACAAATTAAAAGCATGAAGTAAATTCAACTTAAATTGGTTGTTAAAATGACTCTTATATTTAAGTAATGATTACTTAAACTTTTCCAGTAAACGTTACTTAATTTTTTTAGGGCAACCAATTTTCTTAGTTTTTGTTTTAAGTAAATTCAACTTAACCAGGTTTAGAGTGCATCACTTTCCAAATGTTATTTATCACACTGCAAGAAGCTTAGAGCAACATACTGTACCTAGTACTTAAACCTGTTTACATTTTATCACAAAAAAGGTTTGGGTCATAGTATGTGCTGCTTTTGTTTTGGGATCTTATGTTCAAGCTTTGTCTGTATTTGAAACTTTTTTTAGGTTTCAGAAAAACCTGAACACATTTAAAGCAGTGCCAATCTGCCTTAGATATGTTGGCTCTTTTAATCTCAGGAGACGCTGAAGTATACAAAGTAATTTAATGTCCAACAATTCAGGTGTTATTTCTTTTTGATATGTGGTCTGTGCTCAAAGACTCAAATTGCAGGACTCATCAAAGGAGAAGAACTTCTTGAAACTCTTGCCAAGATTTGACAGTCCAACAGACAAGATCTGAAGTCCTTATCTTGATTACATTTTTCACCCTAATACTTATTAAGAAAATTTTTATGAGCAGCTATTATTTTATTAAAATTCTCACACTTCTCAAATGGCTGATATGGCAACAGATGTCTGTGACCTACCTTCATAGCTGAGTGCCTGCCCGCCACTGAACGACTAAAGAATGAATAACAAGCTATTTAAATCATTTGGCTATTTAAATCATGATGTTCAATTAGGTTTTCATGAGCTATGGAATGAGAACAAGCTTTAAGGTAGGCATAATTCATATAAATCTATCAAACACCTTTGCTTAAATTATTAAAACTGAGTGGCATAATGGTAGTAATTCAGGGTACGTTTCATGCTTCAGGGCTCTGGAAACGAGAATCCCCTTTAAGAAATATCTGACAGTTCCATATCAAATGCTTTACTCACTTTATGTTGGTAGTCCTCTTTAGACATTCTTAGACATAACTAAGTAACTAAATGTCAACTTACAGCCCTAAACCTACTGCTTTACCAGTCTACTAATACGTTAATGAGAGTTAGTTGACATTACTTAAAGCTAGTACAATTTTAAAAGTGAACTATTAATTGTAACCTTTAACAAAGGGTCAGAGGCATGGAGATCTATCTGCTAGCCTGACTAAAACTAATAGTCAGATCTCTCTTGGTAATATACTTAAACAATATGATGGAAAAGAAGTCGTTCTTTTAGTTGACTTTAATTTAAATTGGTGTGAGAAATCATGTAGAAACAAAATTAAAGTAATTACAAAACCTTTCCAAATTACACAAATACTAAATAAACCAACTCGTTTAACAAGATCTTCTCAAACCTTAATAGATCTAATATTAACAAATAAACCTGAGTTAAATGTAGAATAGTTAAAAACTATAATCTATTTACAGGCATGTCTGACCACAATTTAACCTTAGTAGCTAGAAAACTGACTATAGCAAGATACAAGAATGAAAATCCAGCAAATAGTAAAATGTGTATCACTTTTATTTCAAAGAAAGATTTACAAATGGTTGAAAAAGATTTAAAACAAATAGAGTGGGCGGACATCCTGGAGAAAAATTCTTGTAACCAGGGCTGTCATGATCTTATGTTGACTGTAAATGATATCTTAAACAAATATACAACAAATAACCAGAGAAAGCGATACAAAACTAAATTTGCCTTGGTTTTGTAACGTAGCAGGTTCGTTAACTCGTGCTCTCACTTCCGACTGGGCAGGCAGGACATGAAGGCAGGAGTTCAGAGGCAAACGGAACATTTATTAAACAAAAACAATAAAACAAAGACAGTGCAGCAAGTAGAGGTGTGAGAACAAACCGACAGAAAACGTCAACATCTGACACTAAGGGCAAACACAGGACATGGTATTTATACACACATAATCAAGACGTAAGGGGAGACACCTGGGGCCTCATGTATCAACGCTGCGTACGCACAGTTCATACTCAAGTTTGGATTTACTAACAATGAAATAAACTTGAGAATGTGCGTTGGTTCACGTCAACTCCATGTCTGGCGTACGTCTATTTCTTGCGCGTATTTGCTTTATGTCCGTTGGTAACTCCTAGAGGCAACTGTTTTAAATTGCACACTACAAAGGATTGCACCAACACTTAAGAACATTGCTGTTAGTTTAGAATTGATCAAATAGGTTAATTGACACAATATTGTTATACCAATTATTTGACTTAGAACATATAAAAGCATTTGCAAATGTATTCAACCCTTAGTATATGGCAATGACAGTGAGTGTGTTAACATAGACCCTCTTAATGCGATTATTATGAGATCTTGGCAGAATTGCAAGTAAACTTTACCTCATGTAAATGCAATACTTCGATTATAATAATGAATTTATGCTCATAATTGCAGCAAGCATAATTGTATTAACATAGGAGGCCGATTTTAATCAAAATATTCAGACATGTAAACTCATTAATGGAAATATTGCCGCTCTGACCAGTCTAACTACTGTTTCGGCTTTTAAAATAGTTTAGTTTTGTGTGTAATGGCAAAATGATTATTTTTCATTTTGTTTTTCTTTTAAGTGAATTTAGAAAAACTTTTGGAACATTTTTGTTTGTTAAATAACCTATAATGTTAAATTTTTGTTTTTTTAAAAGCAACGACCAGCGGCAGAAAAGCTGGTGCCTTTTCAAATCATCACGTCTTGCCTAAAATAAAATCAATGTAGCCTACATGCTAATTTAATTTATGCATATAAAAATGTTTTAACATTAAACCTCACTATTAATAAAAGTGTGCACATAAAAATATTAACAATAAAATATACACACACAATTACAATCATGTGGTCTAGCAGTAGAATAAATGATTTGTGTTTTGAGGCCATGGGTTCTAATCCACTCTCGTAGAGGTCTTTTTTTCTAATTAAATTTTTCCAATTCACATTTTGTGAAGTTTCTCTTCTTGCTTTCTTACTTTTGCAATTGCTTTTTCATTTTTTTTCCAAAGTAGAGTAATTATCATATTTATACGGAGGAGACAGGGAGGGGTTTAGCGCTCGTGCATGTGCACTCAATATCACGCTAATTCAGATGTACAAAGAGAATACGTGTGGGATTCTGCGCACGCAGTGTTTCATACATCTGAATTTTTTGGTGCGTACGCACATTTCCAGCTTTGTCCGTACGCAATGTTTTAGTAGTAATTCTACATGAGAATGAGGCCCGTGAGCACAAAAGGCTGGCAGGGAGTGAACACTAATTAAGGGGGCGGAGACACAAACGAGGGAAGACATGAGGAGTTTGCAGGTAAATAAACAAACACAGAAAAGCACAAGGACCAAAAACTGAAAACACAACACATGACAAGACAGGAGACGCCTACGGCATTACAGGTTTAATAAAACCATTTGGGATATGATGAAAAAGCGAGATGCGGCGCTAAAAACATTTTTAAAACCAAGATTAACAACAGATCGATTCGTTTTTACAAGTCAAAGAAATATAGTCACAGCAGAAAGGCCAAAGCCAGTTTTTTTCTTGAAATCATTAGAAATGCACAAGGTAATAGTAGAATAATATGGAAAACTATTGATAAATTGATAGGAAAGGAAAAGTTAAAGTGTGAGAATATACATCTTAAAATTAATGGAAAAATGATTGATGATTCATTTGCAATAGCAACAAATTTTAATGAATACTTTTTAAATACTGTCAATAAACTGGCTCAAAATTTTCAACCTGATCATATCCCTTGCATAATTTGTGATAAATCAGATTTTAATCTTAGCCTAATAACTAAAATCGAAGTTGAAAAAAATATGACTGGACTAAACAGTAGTAAAGCAAAAGATATTTATGGACTTGATACTTCTTTTCTTAAACAATATAAGGACATTTTCTCTGATCCATTGACAACAGTGATCAATCAATCAATCACTGAGGGGATTTTTCCAGCAGCTCTAAAACCGGCGATTGTCACCCCTATATTTAAGTCTGGTGACAAAAAAGAAATGAACAATTATCGTCCAATAAGCCTCCTTCCAGCAGTGTCAAAGGTGCTCGAGAAGACAGTGGCGGAGCAACTTACCGCCCACTTTGACTATCATGCGCTTTTAAACCCAATGCAGTTTGGTTTCAGACGGAAGTATTCAACAGACTCTGCCTGTTGCTATTTCCTGGAAACTGTCAGGGCATATGTGGATCGGGGAGGGGTGGTGGGAGCAGTCTTCCTTGATCTGCATAAAGCTTTTGACACAGTCAATCATCAGATACTCTATAGTAAATTAAATCAATACAATCTCTCTGAGCACACCCAAAACTGGATACGATCTTATTTGAGTGATCGACATCAGTGTGTACAAGTAAATAACATCAAATTGGCGTTTAGAGCCACCTCAATGGGAGTGCCTCAAGGGTCTATTTTGGGACCCTTGCTTTTTAGCATCTATATATATGACCTCCCAACAGTGTGCACTAACATCAACGTGATCATGTACGCTGATGACACGGTAATCTTCACCTTTGGGAAAAACGAGCTAGAGGTTGCTGAAAAATTCTCAAAAGAGATGAAAAAAGTTGCAGAATAGTTACAGACGTCTTGTCTGACTTTAAATTTTGACAAAAATATCAATGTATTTTTCGAATAAACGTAAATTACAACAAACTCAAGATATTCAAATAAATGGACAAAAAATTAAAAATGTAAATGAAACTAAATATTTAGGTCTAATACTTGATTTGAATCTTGGTTTTAAAGGTCATGTAAAAAAAACTTGGAAACATATTGAAATTTAATTTGATGAATTTTTAACATATTAGATACTCATTAACTACAGAGGCCTCAAATACTTACCTCAACACTATGATTGTCCCACATTTTCTGTATTGCATGTCTAGTTGGTCTCAGGCATGTAAAACATCGTTAAAATCACTTGAATCATTATATAAAAGGGCCATAATGGAATACACTCCCAGATGAAATTATCTCATGTACAAATTATAGCACTTTTACACGTTTGACCAAACAGTGGTTACTATCAAAGCAAGTCTGCACACACTAAATGATTGTGATATGAACATTGTAAACTTTGTGTGAGTGAGTGTTTTTGGGATGTAAGGTGTGTACTTTTCTTTGTATATTTATTATTAGGATGTAAAGTGTGTACTCTTCTTTGTTTATATATATTATGTACTTATTGTCGGTTTAACTTCAACCTGTCCAGGGACTGCGGGTGGAAATTTTTGCTAAAACATGACATCTTTTCTTCTCTTTGATTAATGTTTTATGTGCATTGTCCCTGATCAAATAAATACAATAAAAAAAAATTTTTTAAAAAGTGAGTCTGCCCGTGGGGTGGGGGCAGGCATTGTCCCACATTGTCCCTCAGAAACATACCCTTTGTCCCACCTTGGGCTTATTAGCAGGTGGTTACCCTAGCAGCGGCGGTATGGCTGTCTGCGAGAGCTGACCTCTGTCTCAACGTATGATGCAGCTTATGTTTTACGTCAAGTCAGAAGTCAGCCCAGTAGCCGGAACTTACACTGTATTCAAGATGGCAGCACGGCAGTAGCCGCTCCGCAACCAAAATGGTGCTAATTTGTTTACTTCGTGTTTTACCGCATCTATTTTTTTTCAGTACATGGACATTGGCGCAAACAATTTACGTATTTTCCACCACCGAAAACTTTTACAAATTAATAATCCTGTAAAATCCATTCAAGATGAGCTTGTTCTTAGAAAACGGAAAAGTGGCAATGGTGGTGGCTTATATATGTTTACATCAACACGAAATGGTGTAAGAACTCTGTGCTAGTTTCTGACTTTTGCTTATCGTTGCTGGTGATTCTGACTGTTAGATGCAGACCCTTTTATTTACCACGGGAATTCACCACTGTTTTCATTATCGGAGTATACATTCCACCTAGCGCCAATGCTAAAGAGGCGCTCTGTGAACTGTATGCAAAGATCAGCAACCTGCAAAACAAACACCCTGAGGGACTGTTTATTGTCCCTGAAGATTTCAACCATGCAAATCTCAAGTAAGTGCTTCCTAAATTCCATCAGTATGTGGACTTTGCAACGAGAGGGGAAGACATGCTGGATCTTGTTTACACAAACATTCCCAGCGCGTATAGCGCGGAGCCCCGCCCCCACCTCGGCTACTCAGACCACATCTCTGTTATGCTAATTCCAACATACAGACCACTCGTCAGGCGTTCAAAACTTATTATGAAGCAGGTGAAATCCTGGCCAGCAGGAGCCATCTCTGCACTCCAGGACTGTTTTGAGAGCACTGACTGGAACATGTTTAAGGAAGCTGCGACTTACGGTTGAACCAACTTGGAGGAGTACAGGTCATCAGTGACCAACTACATCAACAAGTGCACAGATAACGTCACTGTCTCCAAGACCACAGGAAGTATCAAGCCATGTGCTTAAAAGAGTCAAGAGGGCGCATAACGTGGGCATTGTGGTAAGTTGAGCTTTATGTTAGCCAAAAATATAGAAGAAAAATTATACCTGGCCAAGTTAGCCTAATTTAGCGCTTGGCTACACAACTACTTTTGTTCCTTGCATCTAGCTCATTTAAAAGTTTGTCACATCCAAATTTTACAATGTTTGAAAATTCTTTGTTTCATATGCATGTATGCATGTATCCACTAAAGTGTTTTTAATTTAATGCTACAGGAATCTGTTGTAACATCCATACTTGCACTGCAACGAATATCCCCCGTCTGCCAGAGTTCATGAGCCTTCCAGTACCACAAGCAGAACCCATTGATCTTAACCGACGTCTAAAGCTAAAAACGTATTCCACCGAAAATATCTATCAAGTTCAAACTATCACTGGCAAGCCTTTGACAAATCGACATGTGAGATGCCGTGCAGGGCAGGTGAACATGAGACTGGGGATCTTTCATCATGAGGAAATCACCTTTCTGGTACTGGAGGGTTCTAAGATGGATCTCGTGTTAGGGCATCCGTGGTCGACCACGGGACTGTGCTATCGATCTGCTCCCCGATGCTCCAGTGCCCAAAGGAAGGATTTACCCACTGTCTATCCCTGAAACTCAGGCCATGGAGGAGTATATAAAGGAGGCGTTGGCACACGGTTATATAAGACCATCAACATCCCCTGCTGCTTCCAGCTTTTTCTTCGTGGCTAAGAAAGACGGTGGCTTCAGCTATGTATTGATTACAGAGCTCTTAACAAGATTACTGTTCCTTTCAAGTACCCCCTGCCTTTGATGCCAGCAGCTCTGGAGAAACTCAGAGGAGCCAAGTGGTTCACAAAACTAGACCTCAGGAGTGCTTATAATCTCGTC
>JAUCMT010000032.1:1874034-1884172 GCA_032357475.1 Enteromius thamalakanensis
CTTACCTACGATTACTTACCTGTTGCATCTTACCTGTCTTCACAGACGGATGTCAAGAAACCCTCGTCTCCTCTTGATCCTCCTGAAAGGAGATAAAGACACTCATTACTACCACAAACTCACACGGAGATTATCTTCAGGAATAAGACGATCTCACCTCGTCAACGGAGAAACTTGAGAACTGTGCTGGCTGTGCTACAAACTTTAAACACCACTTTCATTATCCCCTTTCACTCAAAGACTTATATCCCTTTTAATAAATATTGTTGAAACTTACCTTCACGTCTCTTCCTCCTTATAGCTGAGCGTAACAACAACTGTTTTCAACATTGATAATAATCATAAATATTTCTTGAGCAGTAAATCAGCATATTAGAATGATTTCTGAAGCATCATGTGACACTGAAGACTGGAGTAATGATCCTGCCATAAAAGAAAGACATTACATTTAAAATGAATCATTCATATTGTATATAAATATATAAAATATATTTTATAATTCTATATTATTGTTTAATTATTGTTTAAAATTGCATGGTATCCTTTTTAACTGTAATTCATCATGTATAAAATTAGGACCATATTAATACATGTGGCCCAGCTTGCAACCTATTTCACCTTATTCAGCCTAATTCTCATGACAAGTAGGAAATTCAAATATTATTTATTAAATCAAACCAGAACACATACTGTAGGAAGTCCACAAAACACAGATGAGATTAAACAAATAAACAAAAAAACTATCTATACAAAGAAGAAATAAAGGAAACTACTGAATTAATGGACAGCAATTGAATGGTAAACCTCTGAATGCAGTGGTATGGTTAATAGTTTTTTTTTTTTTTTTGGTTTAGTTCTGAATCATCTAGTTTTGGAATCATCGGATGCTGGTAGGCCCTCTGGCTTAAATCTTGGACAAAAAGACAAATCATTTTATCTTCTTGTATGAAACCAGTAGTGAAGAATTTGTGGGTCTATTTTGATAGTGCTCTTAAATTTGACAAACAGATTAGTACAGAGATGTAGAACATGCAGGTGATTTATTTATTTATTTTTATTTATTTATTTATTACATTACAAGATTTTTTTTTTTTTTTTACATTCACAAGCAATTGAGTGCAAAAAACACTCAATAAAGTGATTATACATCTACTGACACGAATCACTCTGTAACTGTAAATAACTTACACATCACATCAAGTGACAAGGTAATTCATATTAGTTAATATCACTCCCTACACTAATTTTCTTAAAATTGTTACGGTACATAGAACATTTTTAGCTCTTCCTCAACATACTAAACACTCTCATACTGCCTAGAACTGTTTTATTCACACAGCTCAGGTATTCTGGAAATGCAGGTATGAGTTATGAAAATCTGTGCAAATCATATCAGTTTGTATCCATATTATGCACTTAAATAGGACTGTGTGAAATCATTAAACAGTGAACTCCTAATTTGCTGCTTATTAATAGTAAGCAAGGTGGCTGCTGTATCAGTTATGGTTATATGTGGAGTAGGTTTAAAAGATCTAGAATACGGTCATGCATTAATATGTGCTTTACAAGTACTAATAATTAGCCAATACACTATTAACACACATGGTAATAAGCAACTATTAATAGTAAATAGTGTTCCCTGATATAAAACATTACGGAACTTCTGTTGGAACTGAAAAGCATTATAGGATCTCTGCTCAGCAGTCGTGTGAATAAACGTCTGTTGTTTATCATCTAACATCAACCCAAAATAAGTCTGTTAGTTTCATTGGAGGCTGCATGGTAGAGGGCGTATTTTTTTTTTTTTCGTCTTCTACTTCAACAGAATGAACAGAAACAAGTGTGCCAGCTCCCACAGTAATTCAAGAGTTTCCTTTGTTCTTGCAGTTGTTTTGAGTGCAGGCATGAAAAATAAGTGACTAAATAAACCCAGCCTCTTTCCCCCAACCCCCTTGACAAACTCAGCACTCTCTCCAAAGCAATAGATCATTACCTGTCGTCTATTTTCAGTGTCTTGCACCTTGGAGTACCGCTGTAATTTGAATTGCAAGTGACAAAGTTGTGCTCTAGGCTGTCAGGAGATCCCCTCCAGTGTTTATTAACTTTGTGAATTGAATAATTACCCGGGGTCACCACATAATTGAGTTGACCTCATAAAATCACAGGAGGGATGGTTCTGATGTGCCAATCTAATGCATTCTTATCCCGTGGCCACATGCAACCCCGAACTCCCCATCTGCCGGACAGACACTTCATTATGTCAACCTTATTATAGAGCCTGAAATAATAAGACCTGGTAACCACAAATGTTTACTGTATTGGCAAGGTTACACAACATGGTCACAAAGTCTGAAAACTCAAAGAAATCTGATGATCAATGTTTTGAATGGTTTTTCTATTTCAAAAATGAATAACTTGTAAGAACTTCAGCAAAGTCTTTGAGTTGCTGCTGAAGCAGAAGTTAATTTTAATGACAGAGTGAACCTTATCGAAACTTTATGGGTTTAAAATCTTAAAGAAATGCATTTTTAGTTTCAAGCAAGCGGACTCCTACCTAAAGTGTTGGAAAATGTATAGGTAATATTTTTTTCAGCCAAACTGAGCAAAAACATACTGTCTGAAATATAACACAATATTATGTTCTTATTTATAGAACTGTTGTATAAAATCAATTTCACATTTGGACTCATGATAGCATAAAAACAACACCGGCGTTTTATTGCTAACCTATCATATATGATACGAATTTTTGTCCCAGTATCTTGCACTTTAGGACCAACTAACTGCATTCTATAGACTAAATATCTGCATTTCTGTGACATTCTGTCCCTGTCTTGTCTTGTCTCCCCCGCTGTCTATTTAGTTCGATTGTCTGACCTGTTGTTTAACACCTGCCCTCACTTTAGTCTTGATTTGTATGTCCTTAAATACCGTTGTCTTTTCGTTTGTATTAAGGTCTCGTTAATGTCGGTATGTCCTAGAAGTTCTGTGTATCCTCGCGTATGTTATCTTTTGCTGCCTCGTCAGCTTTTGTTTTCATGCTCTGGTTTTCTTTATTAAATGTTTTGTTATTGAAATCTCTCGTGTCCTCCGCTCCTTCGCCTCGCTGAGAGGTTCAGCGCAAACATACGTCGCGCCATTCATGACAATTTCAAGCAAAATAGAAAATATTTCAAAATATTATAGTACATGTTGTACAGCTCATGCTAAAAGTGTAAAATGGATTAATTTCTTCCCTGTCACATTACATCTCGCAAATGCACAAAACATTTGAGGACAGTGGTTTTTTTTTTTATAGGTAAGAGAACCATAAAGTAATTCAGCGCGATACAGATAAATAATTTTATCTCACTATTTTACCATATTTTGACAATAATAGATGTGTGTGTGTATATATATATATATATATATTTCAAAAATGTATATACGCACCTTTATTTATATATATATATATATATTTTAGCTGATACTGATAGAACAGTGTTTACTAACAACATCAATACAGTTTAGACATTTAATCTTGCAAAATGATGGCTTTTTACTTAACACAAAAGAAACCAAGGATAATAAATTTAAAATGCTATTTACTTACAATAATTGATGTGTATATATATTGTGATCCTGGTGCTAGAGAGCATGACAGACAACAGACTGAGTGAACACAAAACCCTGGAGGGTGGATTTATTAATAGACAAAACAGTGAGTATTTCCAATACGGTGTGGATGAAGGTGGCAGTGCTCAGCGTGATAGTGGTGATCTTTCTCCTTTTTTTTGTCCTCAACCAGGTGCCAGTGAAAGGTGCTCTTTGTGGGTTTGGGTAGCCCGGGCGTTCACAGTGTTGCTTTTGAAAGGATAAAGAAAGGTAAGTCATTCACCCAACGCAGAGTTGTAGCTCAACATTTCCTGGTTACTGTGTTCCTTTTATATGTGTCCTTTATATGTGAACGATTGGCCCGGGCAGATGAGTTCCAGGTGGCGGTTGTTGGTTGCCAGGGCGACGCTGATTGGGGGCCGTCACAATATATTTCAAATATTTCAAAAATGTATTTTTTACCTTTATTTATATATATATATAGTTTAGCTGATACTGATGTAACAGCTAACAGTAGAACAGTGTTTACTTACAACATCAATACAGTTTACACATTTAATTTAGCAAAATAATGGCTTTTTTACTTAACACAAAAGGAACCAAGGATAATAATTTAAGATTATATTTACTTAAAGGTACTGATATGCTAATATACAAATGTGAAAAGTATGCAAAAAGCGAAATATTCCATACCAAGAGTTGTGGTTGTTGTAACAACAAATTGAGTTTTTTGAAGAACTGAAAAACAAAAAAAGACAAAGTGCAAAGAAACATATCAAATATTGCATAAAACAAGTGACAGGTCTAATATTGTGCAAATTACTCCATGCACAGATCTGTTTATTTTTAAGATAATTCTTTAGTTTATATCTTACAATTCAAAGAAAATGTAATATACCATATATATATTTCTTTTTTTTTTTGATGGTTGAAGTTTTGCTGGTTAAAGGAGTAAGTGCTGAATGAAAACTTTCCAAGCACTGAACAGTCATATTTGTAATAATCAGACAATTTTATTAAATTTTAATGCACTTAAAAGAGTGCTCACAGAAATAAAATAAAATAAAGAAATAAATATAAGGAAACAAACAAGCATGATATCATTGTAAGTCAGTAAGTCTGACTATCAGCTGTCACAGTCAACCCTAATTGTATGTAGTCAGCAGAATTAAATCAATAATAACTATAATGTTCGGTGAATTGCCCAGCTCTAGTGGACTTTCTTTAAAATATCTACATTTGTGTTAAATAAATAAATAAATAATTAAATATCTCAAATTTAAACCAACACAAGACAAGCTTTTAATTTTTGAGCATATAAGACATTATTAGCTAGTATGACAAAATCCTTGTAGATCTACTTTCCTGTCTCCATGGCTTCAAGAAGAAAGGCAGAACTCTAGCTGGCTTTGTTGCAGCCTTTGTTTGTTTAGGGCTTTCTGACTGTCAGAAAGAAAAGCACATAGAAAAAAAGAGAAGAAAACATGTTGTCTTCTCTGTAACAAGCTGAGCCACGGGGGCAGGACATAAACATCACACATTGAGAGGGCACCGGACACAAACTCAACAGACCGGCATGTCACTGCACCACAGACACCAAGGAGGGGTCCGTCTTATCTCTGGAAAAAGCATTTAGTTTAGCTTTTTATTTAAGATTTTTAAGAAGAAGGGGATCATAGAACAAAGTCTCAACAGGCACATACTAAATGTAAATTTAATTATACAGTATTTGTCTGTATGCCATTTAATTACAAAATAGTGACCACACCGATACCATCAGATAAGAAAAAATAGCTGACTCAAATCCTGCTACATCTATTATTGAACTGAACAGAATCAACGTTGAACTGACTAAAGCTGAATAATGACGTCGATGCCTTTTGTGGAAGTGCTTATTTACTTTAAAATTTGATTCAATTTAACAGTTGTCTTTTTGAATTATTTATAATAGGGCCGGGACTTTTAACACGTAGAGATGCACCGATGCAGATCGGCCAAGATGTTTGCGCATTTTGTCAGTAAAGCCGTCATGTAACCAGCAGTAAATGCCATCAGGTGTGTGATTTCGCATTGAGCCGTATATACTACACACAGCTGTTGTTCACTGATGAGCTGCGCAAATCCATGCTGATAATGAACATGTTTTTGCACAGCTCGTCAGTGAACAACGTCTGTGTGTAATATATACAGCTCAATGTGAAATCACGCACAGCACAATATTGATCTGTTGGACTTGGTTGAACAAAAATAAACAATATTTGTTATGTAAGTAACAATATTATGTTTTCAGTCATTATTTAATGGTATACTAAAAATCCATATGAAAAAACTTACTTCTCACTGTCTACAATCTACTGAACTCTTCATATTCCCTATTTAAAATAAACTGTTTCTTTTTACTTACCTTCTTCTCCGTCTCCTTACTACTGAGCGTTACAATGAGGGAATGTTTGTGATAAGAAAGGGAATGTTTTGACATTATTTCTTATTATTTTATTTTCTTCTAGAAAAAGTCTGGATTCTTGTAGTAGCTTGAATAAAATAATAAAAAAATGAGTAAATAAAAAACTGCTGAGGTCAATATTATTAGCCCCCTTAAGAAATTATTAGTTTCATTAGCTTTAGAATAAATCCCTGTTGTCCAATGACTTACCAATTTAACCTAATTTGCCTGATTAACCTAGTTAAGCATTTAAATGTGCATTTATTAAGCTGAGGATTAGTATCTTGCAAAACAACTAGTAAAATAATATACACTGTCATCATGGCGAAGCCAAAAGAAATTGCTTGAACTTGAGAGAAAGAATTGTTAATGCTCATAAAGATGGAGGAGTGTGAGACCTGATGGCCGAACAGACAAACTGGACTTCACTCTGGAGCAAAACTGATCAATGGCCATCTCAGACGTCTCTCTATCTGGGAAATGGTAACCAACTGACCAGTCAAGAGACTGAAGACACTCAGGGCATTGTTCTGCTGAACCTCCCAGTGACTTGTTGATACCCTCCATAGCTCCACGACCAGCTCATAAACAATGAATCTCAGAGCCTAATGCCATTAACACCGGACAGCTAATGTTCGAAAGATTGGAACCATCTGCCTAAGTGTTGAACTTTGACCACACACTAGTTCAGATCCAGGACAGTGGACGCTCATACAACACAGTCTTTGATTAACAATCTGGGAAAACTCCTAAAACGTGTTTTGCATGTGACCCTCGTTGACCTGCCCAGCACGCACACACTTGCCCCGCCTTCTCTAAAGACCATGCAGTTACTGTGTCCTGAACACAAAGGAACAAAAACTATTTAGCAATATCAGAATCCAATATGTATGTCATGTTTTTCATTTATGCACTATGTATGTCGGTGTTATAACATTGGGTTTTTTAGGCATCTGTGTGCATCATGTATGGAATGAATGAGTGAACGAATGCAATGAGCAGACAATACAGACGTATTTAGTGTGTAACGAACACGCAGGAGATGGAGAATCTCTATGTGGGTATGGGTATTCAATATCTTTAATCAGGGAAAAGTTATAAAACTTCATAAAAGTTTATACTCAAGCTTTGAGACATGCCTTTACGTTCCTTGGTGTCACATGGGCGCTCAATGTATTCACCACAAGGGACCACAGGGTGAAGACCCTCCTTACAGCATCAGACTGATTGGCTGTTCCTCCCTTGGGGGCAGGACAGAACTCCACATTAAAACCAGGATGCACGCAAAATAAGTGTGCTTTAAGCAATTTGCAAAGATGTGAAGAAAACATCTTGGTGATCTTTTCCCACAACAAAGACAACGCATCAAGGAGAAGCGACAGCGGCAACCAGCGAAGCAACTCAGAGAAACTTAGGAGACTCAAGAAGAGTGCAACTCAGTCTGCTCGACTGCAAAACCGCACAATCCATCTGTGCCCTTTTCCTTTCAATAATTCATTACAACAGCTCATCCCGACTGCTAAAGTCTTCAACATCAACTAGCAACTAACTTTTAAGAACTGTGTGCAAAGACATCAGAAAGCCAACCCTCCAACCATTGACCACAGATGACAACGGGTCATCTGACCAGCTCAGAGCGGTAAACACAACAGTTCCTTTACTCGCTGAATGATGCAAATTGAAAGTAAGGCTATAAGCTAAACTTCTCCTGGTTGGTTTCTCACGGGTTATGGTTCTAGAAACTAGAAGCAAGTGTTTGAATCTCAGCAAAGCTCATTGTCACATTCTGTCTCTGTTTTGTTTCGTGCTCCCCCGTGTCTTTGTGTATTTTGGTTTGGTCCTCTGATTATTGCTTCGCTGAGAGCTTGCTGCACGCACTCTCAGCGAGCGCTTCACATAACAGAGGACACGACAAGAAATATTTAATTAAACAAAACTCCAGGACAAAAGAAAGAAAAAGGCTGACGAGGCAGCAAAAGGAACACACAGGCAGGGAAACACAACATAACATTACATTACTTCAACGAGACCTGAATGGAACGAAAAGACAGCGGTATTTAAAGGGGAAAAATAAAGGACAAGAGTAAGGGCAGGTGCAAAATCACAGGTTTAATAATTGAACTAAATTGAGAACAAACCAAACCGGACTAAACCAAAATACACAAAGACACGGGGGAGCACTAAACAAAAGAGAGACAGAATGTGACACTCATAACTTTAAATTCTTAGGCAGTAGTGAGAGTGTGTGTGTGTGTGTGTGAATGTGTGTGTGTTTACGTAATCCTATGTTTAGTGTTTGTACAGTAGATTAGTTGACAAAAAAACTTTTGTTTTGATTCGCTGATCACAAGTTAAGCAAACTGTTTAAAATATGCTTATTGTGCTAAACGCTGGACGTATTGGTCAATAGTGTATTTCATATTTCAAAATTCAGGATAACTATATATGGAGATGCATTTACATAGATTAACCAAAGAGCTAATTAAACAAAGAAATTAAACGAAGTGGATTAATACATTTATTTATTTATTAATACCTCAATATTCCTTACAAGGGCTACATATACGCACACATTCATGAGATCGGGTAGCTTATTCCCTTATCCTTCATCTCATGGTTTTCCATCCACTCTGTTTTAACCCTTTATATGAAAAAGTAATTTTATACCTTTCTTTGATAAGAATGTCTGGCATCCATAGCTTATCTTTTTTTACTGGGATTCCATCAATTCCACAAAAGTCTTCATAGCTCCATTTCAGGTTATTTAACCAAACCTGCAAAGTTATTAATATCAGAGTGATCATAAAAGCATCAATCCATCCCGAGTCATCAATAAAAGTTGTAGAATGTTGGCTACTGCACCAATTTAAACTTTAATAAAAAAATGTTATGTAAATTTTCTATGTAAAATTGCAATTGCAAAACCAAAGAAGTTGGTAGTCTAGAGATCAGAAAATAAACATCCTGCCATATTTTTAAGTGTTAATGCTTAAAAGCCTGAGATAATACACTTTAATTTTTCCCCACTATTTAAGTATTACAGTTGCATTTGTGACAGGGCTTAAACTGATGTCTCAGGCTTTTAACTCAGCGTACGTAAATACACACAAGCTTGCTATAAATCAACATTGCAATTGTTTTGAAACAAATTACTTTTAATTAGTCAAAGGGCCAAGAGCTGAACTAAAGCAAACACTGATCTATATTATGTTATTTTAACCAATAAAAAATCAATGCCAGTGCCCGTATTTTTTAAGCTTCTCAAGCACAGATGTTCAGTACACCCTGACCAGTGCCCAGCATAAATTAATAATCTAATAAACACAAGCGCCTGATTTACAATCCCAAATGGACCCTGTCATGCGCAGTGAGGGATCAGCGTTGCCTGGGGAAACGATGAGGTGACACCCCCAGCGCTCGTCAGAGCTTCATCAAACCCAGCTGGAAACCCTTAGGAGGCATCCTGCTCTGCCCTGCTCTAACCTGCAACCCCCTGGGAAACAGCGCTGGTTTCAACTACCCTGCCCTGTATTTCCCTGAGACGAGAATCAGGCTCACACTGCTCAGCATAGCGAGGATCACCGGGGCTCATTCGGGATCCAAACCGATTCTCTAAAAATGTACTCTCTTATTTGTCTCTGCTGGTCCTTGTCACAATCAGCGCTCTGGGCTGATTCTAGCACACCTGTTCTCTTTCAGCGGTGATTGGTGTCTCTATTACTTCCCCGTCTGATGATTGTGTAAATCTGTCCACTTTGTCTGTGTCAGCTATTTCTCCTGTAATCTGTCTGCTCGTTGATTGTTCCGTCCTGTTCATTGGTCCTGGATTGTTTGTACACCATCTAACCGTTTTTCTGTGTTCAGAACTTTCTGCATCCTGTCACTGGGCAGGGGTAGCCCGCAGCAGCAGAGCTTGCTCACTCGCCTATTCTCCTGTGCACGGCTTCGGGGCTTTTTTCGGCCAAAGGGTTGGCCAGTGAATTTTCTTTTTTGTTTCGTTTTGCTACAACGAAGGCTCCAGGGGAGATTGTTTATTTTGTCCGAAGATTGTTTTTGTCCTGCCCGCTGGTGCAGCAGTTTTTTGTTCAAGAGTTTTTGCTA
>JAUCMT010000032.1:1887779-1897885 GCA_032357475.1 Enteromius thamalakanensis
GTGAATGGGAGAATGGAATACGTTACGTGACCGAGGAGAAGTGAAAGGAAATGCCGTGCTGGCGTCATGGGTGCGCGGCTTGCGTATGACGTCATCCGGTTCCGCGCTACTTTGCTCCTACTCGAAATTAGTTTATTTGCAAAAACTTCACGCATTTTGTGGTCATCTTTTTTTTTCATTTATTGTATTTATTCAAGCGTATTTTGGAAAGATATGTAATTCTATATTAACAGAAAAAATGGAATGTATGATAGAAATTTGCATATTTGATGAGCTATTTTATATAGAAAATGAAGGATTGAATTCGAAAGAACAACATATTAGACATTTGTTTATTTTATAAGGAAAATTCCATATACATAAGAAAAAGTAGGTTGGGTGTAAACCAAATTTTTCTCATTTTATTAGCGACTTTAAATTTCATGTCAATCTCCCGGAACAATCAAAAAACAAAAAAAGCACTGAAAACATGTAATGCTCTAAAATAATTTAAATTTTTATCATGTAATTTCTTTTCTTTCTTTTTCTTTTTTGTTTCTTCTTTTCTCTGGTAGCTGTTAATTTGACATGATTATGTAATACCTCTAATGAAAAAAAAAAGTATATTGCAAGAAGGTTTTTATTTTTATATTGCTAAATTAAAAAATATACAGATAGCACAAAAAACAAATTAATCACAAAAAAAACCTAATTATTAAAGGATGGCCTACACAAAAAGTTTAAGTGTGGAGGAAATACCCACAGTTTTCATAGCTTTCTTATTAGCAGATTCAGAAATTAGATTAAAGTTACTCTCCATGTTCATCTTGCAAGAAAGTGCCTATGACGATTCAGACACAAATGATTAACACAGCAATACACACACACACACACACACATATATATATATATGGCTGTATTTACATACACACATACAGTATATGTATACATGTGTGTGTGGATGGCTGTGGTCATCATTCGTGTGTTAATCGCTGTGTATGTCCAATTATAAATAATAATAATCACATTCTATTCACCGATTGCGTCTATATAATTGGAGGTCATTTTCTTAAATCTGTCACATGGGTCCACTGCTGGCTCTGACATGAAAGATGACAAAAAGAGCAATTACTGCAAATAAGATCTGAGATATAATATATATATATCAATAAAGGAAAAAAACATGTAACATGGGCAGCACTAACGCATTTAATTTATTCGCTACTGTTTGCCAGCCCTCTCTCCTGGCTTTTGCAGCATTTGTTGTGTTTCCCGGTGGCTTTATTAAAGTTTGAAATTCTCTTTAACCTTTTAATGCCATTTCGTCAACCAATCAAAGGGGTTGTGATCATTGTTTCTATCAATACATGTCGCCTTTTGACAACTCAATCCAGCTATACTAATCATCAACAACAGGTGCGTTCAGAGAACCGGAATAGCGAGCTCATAGTTAGTGCAATGATTTGATCTTGGATGTAGTTAGCGACGTACGAAGAACGGACCCCAGGTCTGCTAACCCTTAATGTTATTCAGAACAAATTCAGTTTTATAAACTGACATGAACAACTTCAATCTGATGCAAATGATTCCCATTCCAAAAAAAAAAAAAATGCAAGCATTTCACCCCTGAAAATTTTCTGAGCAATGGTATTTGTGACAGGATCTTTGATTTATCATAGCTCTGAACTTTATTAATGCATTTCTGTTAGTTTGACTGCATTTTCAAAATAAACAGCACTGAAGATAATGTTATTTCAATATGATCTTGCAATTTGTATGCACTTTACTTAAAATGTTCTATAAAACATACATTTACTTATACAGGCACTAAAACGTACAATACTGGTGTATTTTCAGCATCTGAACGTACACAAGTTAAAATAGGTCTAAATGGTAAACATCAGTAAAATGTACATTGTATGTTACTCATTAATACCTATGTTTAAACATAAGATGAGGCTGGTAATTTGCCTCCACGTTTTGTCTGTTATATTTTCTGATTTAACTTCAGACCTGATCAATATTAACATTTTTCACCAAATTCCTGCTAGCATGCAAAGTACATAAATATATAAATCAAATGAGTTCATGAAATCAGATAAATGAAATTAATCTAGAAACAGTCGTAAAAATTTGCTAAGATATATAATGAGTCGTGTTCTCTCCATCTGATTTGATTGTTCCTGTAAAGGGCATACAATGATCCACACAGACAGGCATAATTTCGATGAATTTCAAGGTCAAAGTACAGACCGAAAACCAGCATGAGATGTCACCCTAAGAAATTACGTGGCAGCCATGCGCAAAATTGCTTACACAGATCACAGACGTCCACCCATCTGTTGTGGGACAGGCAGGGGATGCTCAGTGACAGAGTTAATAGTTTTTTAGGAGGACACACTGGCCATTTTGGCTGCTTTGTTAATAAAGCATTTACTCGCTGCTCAGTCACAGATAATCCACGTGGTGGGGTGCAGCTAACACCTGGGTCTGATTGACACCCATCAGAAAAAACAATATGGAAACATTGATGTGTGAAATAATGACCTGTCTTTGTGGAGATCATTGTGATTAACATTTACATGTACTATTATATACCAAAAAACCAATTAGGCTTATTATTTTGCTTCTACTTTTTCCTGGCTGTGCTTAATTTAATAATAATAATAATAATAGACATACAGCATTTGAACTAGGTTTATTTATTTATTTAGAGGGAGAACACAGACTAAACAGCTTCTTAATATTACTTATACGACCTAAATTTACTGAATGAAAGCAGAAGAGCTGGAATAGAGTCCATAGAGAATACTACTTCTGTGGTACATTTAGATGCTTCTTTTGAACTCAACAATTACAATCACTATCAATAAATACTTGTGTTTAATAGATAAATAGGCCATATAGGTTTAGAGATAATGTGGGCCAACAATATCTTGGTCTTTTTTACAAGACCAACGCTGAAAAAAATAAAAATAACGCTGATGTTTATTATATTAATTATTTATTTTAATATCACCGTACCTAATTGTTCCATTTAGCAGATTATAACTATATAGTATGTATAACTATATCAGTCAGTATGTATGTGTGTGTGACAATTGTGTATATACTGTGTATATATATATATATATATATATACACACATATATATATAGTGTGTTGCATGCTGCAACAAAAATTTAGTTGGAATGTGTTACTGTATATAATATATATCGTTTATGAAACTTTAATGTAGTCTCTCTGACATTTGGACTTCTTTCTATAGCATAAACCATGCAATAATAATGAAGTGAGGGCTGTGTCATTCCATCCAAAGCAACAATTGCTGGACTTGCATCTGTTTTTTGGCACACATGCTAAAGGGTGGTGAAAGAGATCTGGCACCTGATTCTGGATAGAATGTAAAGGACTTCACCGGCTTTCTATTATTATAGGTAATGTAAGGTACCAGGCTAATAAAATGTATGAGCTGTCAGCACCAACCAGGAGTCATGGGAACTGTAGCCTAAAGTGCTTTCTAGAAACTTGGCCGAGCTCCAGTGTCACAGTTATTCTGGATGGATTACACTTTATGTGTGCAAACAGAAGGACAAGTGGAAGTAGCAAGAAAGAAAAAAAAAAAAGCAGGTTGACTTTTTTTGTGAACTGTAGATGATAAAATCCAAAGACATAGCCCTCTTAAAGAGCAGGTTTGTACTGTACCTCAGTTGTAGGGCTACTTTCTGTGGGACTCTAGCCATGCAACCTGCTGGTTTTACATGCTTTTGCTGAGCAGGTAATGCCTCTCTCTATGCAGGCAAAGAAATTGGTAGGCCGTACAGAGATGACAATGTTTTAGTCCTGGTATATTCCAGCATCCAGAAAGCATATCATTTGTGACAACTTGCTGCACCCCATTCTCAGAGAGAAAACAAAACATGATCATCTTCATGGTACAGTGAAGAGGTGGACAAAAGAGGCTGAGGCGACTTGTCCTGTGAGTCATTTATTTATGCACCTCCAAACATCACTCTGGGGATTTTGTAAAACTGGGTTATCTTCGGATGTTATGACGTTTTTGAATGTCGCAGAATATGGAAGTAGCTTCTGTAGCATTTGAACGTTACATGTAACAAATAGACTTTAATACTGCTTTCCAAGCCCAAAGGGGGCAACTTAAAGACATCCCCCGACTGACAGTTAAAACACCAGGAGGGACAAGCCAGGCCTTAGATTGCCATGACAACGGCTGGTTTGTGTAGCAGTAAGCAGATGAGCAAACCTTACATGGTTTAATGGTAACATGTGGCTTTACACATTATGCTACACACCCGCTAAAAAAGAAGTATGTTCATTGCCAAACTTCAAATTTAAGATTAAAAATAAATATTTAAAAATTGCATTGTTTATTTGTATCTGTCTTAAATCAGAAAACAGATTATGTTTAATAAAACAAGTTTGCCAAATAAGCCAGATGTACTTCAGGAAGTCTGACTCATTGTCAAATTATTTAATTCCATAAAGCAAATTTAACCGTCTGAGGTCTTAGGTGATTTTGGGGCCCTTGAGATGTTTGGACATGCTCTGGTATTTTTGAGCTTTTTTTATGAGCTTTTTTCAGCTACTTATAACATATTATTGACCAACCTGTATTTTTTTGTAATCAGCACAAACTGCTCTAAATTTTTTAATAGGAAAAAAAATATTATGCGTGGTTAGTAGGTTTTGAGAAAAAAAACTATCTGAAATAAGGCCATGAAACTCATGAACACAATTTCAAGAATGATAAATTCTACTAAACTGTACTAAACTGTATCCTTCTTGATTATGAGGAAGCGCAAAGCTTCCTCATAATCAAGAAGGATACAGTTCAGCATACTGTATGTGGCTAACTGTCCAGGGTGGGAGCCGGGAGGACGTCGGACACCGAACCCTAGAAGCTTGAAACCTAGCTAGGGCTAAAGCTTGGCGTCCGGCTCGGTCTTTTCCTGCCTCCCTGAAAGGAAGGCGTGAGAGTAGCTAAATGGCAGAGAAGGGGTGCAGGAGGGATGCGTAAAAGACGTGTAGTGGAAGGAAAAAGGAAGGGCTATTTGTAGTGGGTAGTAGGGGATTTGATTGGGCAGGTGTATTGAGGAGATTGATTAGGTGATGCGGTGCCAGCTGTGATTAATCGACCCCTCCCCTAATGGCCCATAAATGTGACAGTGACAGGTAAGTCAGGTAACAATGAATGTGAGGAGAAGTGAGAAAAACTGTTTTTTTTAATGATCTGTATTTTATTTAAAGCACGGTATAATTTAAATATAGATAATGAAGGTCAAAGACTAATATTGAACACACACTGCTCTAACTACAGAGATGTGAACAGTGTCGCGAGCGAGCCAACACAGACACAGTGGGGGTCATGCCTCTGAGAGGCAGTTTTTTATTAAATAAAATACATCAAATTAAGTGTCCAGGGAAATGAGTGTGGAAGCTATAATAAAAGGAAAGCTGATGTCCTCATTGGGCTGCTGGCGTGCGGTGAGGGACAGGCCTTGTGGAAAGGGAAGGGGTTCTAGGAAAGGGGCGGAGTACAGGCTGCTCCGGCGGCTCGCCCCTCTCGCGGCTCGCTCTCCTAGCGGCTCGCTTTATGGACGGCTTGCTCCTCCAGCGTCAGCCTGGTGTCGCTCCGCTGCCTCCTTCCCGGACCCACAAGGACACCAGCGTGCATGCACAGGGGGAAGAGACCGGTCTCCCGAGGAGGGGCGCGCACTGTCCTTTTAACGGCGGCGGTGGTGAGGCACCATTGAACTCCGTTGCGCCTCATCACGTGCCGCCAGACGTGCACAGCCCTGCGCCACTCCTCTTATCCACCCACTCTCGTTGGGAGCCTGGAGAAGGGCGGCTGTAAGGTTTAAAATGAATTACTGTTTGCCTACGTGCTCAAGTACCATACATGTTGAGGCACATTATCTATCCATTGTTTGTTCCTGTTTCTCTTAGAATCATTTCTGTCTGAAGCCTTTGTGCTGAGGCTGCATTTTAACATTAACTCACTTACAAAAATAGATTGTTAGACATCCTGTTTTTCATGCAAGTGAAAGAACATGTCTTAAGTTCAAGATGTCAAGCTGACCTCAAGGAAAGAACAACATGTCTGAACATGTCTTCAGTTCAAGATGTCAAGCTGACGTGATGTCTGATCACGCGATGTCTATTGTATCATGGAAATGTCTAATTTAACCCTGTTAACCCACCCACCTTCGGACTGGTATAAAGGATGGGAACATCCCTGTCCGAGTTGGAGTTATCAGAATAAACCATATACTTGTTCATTGCATACTAGTTGTGGTTTGTTCTTATTTCTTCCAGGGAGCTCTCTTTAACTGGTTGATATTCTTTGCTAATGATCTAGATTCTGTCATTTACTTTCACACAGGGTGAGTGACTATTGACAGGGAGGAATTACTGAGACCTCATTTCTGAAATCCTAACAGCGGCGCCGAAGTACGGAGGAGGCAATGATTGGCTTACAAGGCCGGCTGCCTCGTCACAACAGACTTTGAGTCAATTCTGAAAACAGATTCTGTTCAACAAGTCAAACCTATACATAATACCTCATATTTAGAGAAGGGTCTGGCTGCAGAACTGCACCTGCACTCTCAGACGTGCAGTCTCAGTCATCCAAACGTCCTCTGTTAGTGTCATCACTTGCAGTCGACACATGCACTCTGCGGTACCTGCTACGTACACTACGTATCACTTGCAATAGACGCAAATAAACCGGAAATAAGTTTCCAGTGGCGTTGCTAAAGACGCTGCATTGAAGCTGATAAATGGTTAAAGTAGCCGCTGCCAATAAAGATTCAGTAATGATGCTCTTACATGGTTTAAAGTAACTTATTGTAGTACAACCAGAGTTACTTTTTTGCTGCCTGTTTGTCATTTGAGTATAATTTTGTACTTTATCATTCAAGTAGGCAACTATGTAACTTCAACAAATAAAGCAATGCAAATATATATATATTATTGTAAGCATGTTAAAAGGAAACAGACTATTATTTACAATATTAACAATTTAATTATTGGATAAACTAGCGATACTTCAATGAAATACTTTAATATAACAATAAGTAAAATCTTAAAACACTTATGAATAAAAACAGAACAGAACAAATGCAAAGAGGAAAATTATGCATTTTCTTTTATTTTTGCAAAGAAGCACATTGTGAATTTTATTATGTTTCAGTTCGAGAGAACACTTTAATTTTCATGACATCAACTACATGTTCAAGGAAAAAGTTAATGTCCTTCATATCAGTAAAAACAAAGGTGAAAGGTTCCAGAGCTAGAAATCTGTCCTCTGAAAATTCAGCCTTCTGTAATGTGTCCATGGCCTCATAAACATCTTTATCCTCCATGCAGAGTACTTTGGGCAGCTGAACAGAACCAAGCAGCATACTTGACTGCTCCAAACACCACTTGCTGGCTTTATTTAAATCGTCCATAAATTCATTCTGTAAAATAACACACAGAACAAGGGAGATACATTTGTAAGAAACAAAAAACATTAATTCAGTGTTGTGCAAAAAAGAAACAATTACTTGTTACTAGTCCTGTAACTAAATAATTACAGTACTGTACATCCTCCAACACAGGATGCAGTACATTTATACTTGCATCATCTGCCTAACAATTTTTGAAATACAAACAGATGAATACTGCTCTTAAGTGTGTGTTAATTTTAAGACTTCTTATTTAAATAGAATTTGCATTTCATTTGACCCAATACATAAACATGTGTACCTGTGATGGTGCTTCTTCCTGTTCATCAAACCCCACATTATTAGTAAACATTCACAAGGTACCATTTGAGGTGTCCATTTAGGTGTAATTTTCTTAAGTAAAAGCTTTTACCTCAGAGGTTTCCTCTAGTTTCCTTTTCTTTACTCTATAAACAGGCTGCCAATCACCTCTTAGTATGGCTTTAGACTCCTCGGTGAAGTGTTCAAAAACCTTCCAGTGGCTGTAAAAAAATTATTGTTGTGTTCAATCATTCATTTATATCAAAAGTATTTTCAGAAAATTACAAGAAAAAAATACCTATCCAGCCCATAGTTCTCCATTAACACCACACACCACTGTTTCCACAGTTCTGGCATGTTCATCTGCTCATAACATGCAAGTTGATACCTCTTTGAATATTTAGATCACACTGACTTAACAATATTGTCAAGTCAAGTCAAGTCATGAACACAAGTTATTTATATAGCGCTTTTAACAATACAGATTGTAGCAAAGCACTGAACATTATCAAATAGAACAACAATGTAATGGTAATGTATAATGACGAGAATTAAACTTTATCTAATGCAGAGATTGTCTCTGTATTCAAGACGACGATAATCACTGGAAATCAGGTGTCCCCCATATTGTAAACAAGTACTCACAATTGTGTAATCAAATGATGAATCCATCACCACGTAAAGTGCAGACTATACAGGTAAAATCATTGAGGAAAAAGGATTAAAAACAGCCAGAGGACAAACAACCATCAAAAAAAAAAATAATAATAATCTTACCATTAACATAAACACAACACAGTCATTGCCATAAGGTTGACCTGGAAACCCTTCAACACAACAAAAGAAAGATGAGTGAATTTAATATTTAAAGAGACTTTAAGCCTGAGGTTTATTCATTACACTTGTGTGAAAGGGCTTTTACATTTGCTATAAATAGAACTTCTTAAACACTAAAGCTCTGCCCATATTTAAAAAAAGTAACGCTAAAGAAACGTACAGTATGCATTACTTTCCATAAAAAGTAACTAAGTAATGTAATTAGTTACTTTTTTGGGGGAGTAGCACAATATTGTAATGCATTATTTTGAAAAGTAACTTTCCCTAACTCTGGGCATATAACATACACAGATTCACCCAACATTAATCTTAAAACTAGACTAGTACTGCATCCTTTATATCTCTAAAAAGTCTTTAGTTTTATCATACTTATATAAGAAATATTAGAACTCTCTCTGAAAAAAGCCGAGCCCTAGAGGTGTGTTATGTGGGCGGAGCTAAGAATGACTTGGCAGCCCCTTGCAGTCGGGGGAGGAGTAAAGACACGGCCGTCATTTCGGACACTTATAGGTCTCCGTAGTGTTTTTTATATAATGCAATAAGAGGTTTATTATTTGTATCTTTGTTTTGTAGTTAGCTATAGGACATTTTTAAAATCTAAGCAGTTTATTCAGTGTAGTAAAGCCTCTCACAACATCCATTAAAAACAGCCTCTGGTCGACCAGTTTTTTACTCTTATACTATACGAATATATATTTACCATATCGCCTAATCTTCATTTAGTGAAGAGAAGAGTGTGCGCGCTGGGAAAACAAGTGCTCGAGCTCGTGCTTGCGCGCCACTACCAGAGGCTCGCAGAGATTTGTCCACGAAGTCCCTAGATTTGTCGCTAGTTGCTATTTGTCGCTATTTTTGGAAAAATGTCGCCAAGGGGTCTGAAAAGTCGATAAATCTAGCAACAAAGTCGCTAAGTTGGCAACACTGGATGGCACGTGTGATCGAAAGGCGGCTGCAGCGCCAAATGATCTTACCAGAATGCATTGTTTTGAAAGGCGGCAGGCGATTTCTTGCTGTGCTGCATGAAGTCGAACACACGTATAGTTTTCCAAAGCCTCCATTTTCACAGTCTACATTGCAACGTGAAAACAGCCTTTTCAAATTTAGCCAATTTATCCATTTTCAAAAAGCTCTGTTTTCCTTGACCAAAAACACTGTCCCAGTGTGGATGAAAGGCCAAAACGGAAGGAAAAAGATGTGTTTTCAAACGAAAACGTATTAGTATGGACATGGCTTTGATTGGTCAACTATTCAGTGCGTTGTGATTGTCTGAATACCACAAACGTGTAATGGAAATATTACACACCATAATGTGATTCCGTGTCCTGGCATGAAAATACTAAAACAAGAAAAACCCCTCTTAAACAAGGCATATTTTGCATTGGGTAGAAACATTATTAACATTATTATACATTATTAATTATTAAACATAATTCCTGATTAGTGATACTCTAAAATGACCAATTTTTCCAGTAACGACTAATCTAACGCGTTACTATTTCCATACCAGTAATCAAATTAAAG
>JAUCMT010000032.1:1897985-1914311 GCA_032357475.1 Enteromius thamalakanensis
ATAAATGAATATAAATAAAACTGTTGTGACCATTTACAGTGACATCCCAATAATCCCAAATACAATAATGGCAATATTATTAACCAATATTTGAATCCAAATTCGTGCGTGGATCACAGATGATGCCTGTTACTGAATTGCATTGTAATCTTTTACGTGAGCCCATCACGCAATTTTTTTATCATTACGTGATACTAACATGAAATTATTCATTAAGAGTTCATGGTTATTTCACACAATTCTGTGAGATCAGGTTGGCTTTGCACAGCAAGTTGGCTGACAAATAGCCCCTACTAGGGGTTTGTTCACACATTTGCGTTGACTTATTGATTAACTTCTTGTTACTTACTCTGTTCCTTGTGTTCATTTGCAACAGCCCTCACAGATTGTGGGATACTCAAACATTGCATGCTTTAAGCTTTACTCTGTGTTTCTTTTCTTTTTTCTTTTACAAGGCCAGAGGGGATGGCTGCGCCAGCTTTTGATAGGATACGCTGTCACCATCTCACACGTCACTCGGGGCATTGAGAGTAGCAACAAACATTGATCCGAGGGAAAAGCAGATCATTTGAGGGATGGCACAGCTCCAGCTCAGAGAGGCGAGTTTTGCAGCCAGTTTTGCTAGAAGCTGTCCTGGCGTTCCCACACGCACGCTACATAATGAGAGCACCTTTTGATTACTGTCGAGGTAAATGATGGAGTATACTGCACAAAATAAAACTCAAATGAAATGCACAGGATTCCTCGGGTCGTTTTTGCACTATTTGGCTTACTGTTACAGTCTGTGGCTACTTGTTTTGAATAAACTGGCGTACTCTGCCACATGGGGTGCCAAGAGTAACTCAAGTAATTTTGTTTATACTGAAGAAATTGCATGACATAAATTGCATTTAGTAAACCGTATGTTTGATAACACTTATCCATTATTAACTATGACTTTTCCCTCAGTGTGTAGAATAAGGTCTTGTAGAATAAGGCATTAATATGTGCTTAACTACTACTAATGGATGGCTAACATTCTGCTAATAAGCAACTGCTGTTAAGAGATGGTAAAATGTGTTACCATATTTTTTTGTGCACAAACCATTAGTTGTGCTCCAACTAAAATGCCTGTATTGGTCATTTGTACAATAGCAGTGAAATATGAGCCATCAGAGCATATTCCAAAAATTGCATCCCTTATTGGCAACTGACTATTTGCATATTAATGTTTTGTACTGTTTCATCGGCCCTGTGATTCAGGGTTGGTGTAGCTCAGGTAGTAAAGAGATGTAATATAACATGGTACGTGATCGTGCGATCATAGGTTCAAATCTAGAAAACGCATGTGCTCATCAACCTTATGATTCATGATTTTGCACAGTTTTTGTAACGGGTAGGTTTAGGGGTGGGTTAGTGTGGTCATCCATATAATTTAAACCTAGCAAAATATGCTTTAATCACCATGAAATTGCTACAAAAAACTCTACACACTGCATTTAAACAAAAAACGTATTTTGGTACAGTCATACATCATTTCATGACAACAGACCCAATACTACACTGACATTTTTTTATTATTCCCTCTAGAGGGCATGTACCTTTAAAACGTAAATATAGGTCATGATAAGGTACTTGCACAAATGACCTATAGAGTCGTTCTTTGTTGGAGGACAAGCTCGCACAAACTTACACCTATTAGTTGCTTATTAGGATGCATATTACTAGAATATTAGTGATATATTCATGAGCAGCAAATTAAGAATTTATTTAAGGGAAAGTTGTAGTTGATAAACACGTATTAACTATTCTAAAGTGTTACTTTGATTCATGTTTTATTTCAAATCAATCATTTGAGTATTTTGTCCCCAAATGTGTTGTTTGGATCATAAAATGCAAAACGTGTGCATAAAATGACAAAATGCAGCTTTGTTTGTGTTCAAAATGTAGAAATATAATGCATTTTGTGTCAAGTATGTCAAGTATGGTAACAAGTTACTCGTAGCATATCTTGGAATGGATTTTATTTATTCTTAATATGGATTTTATTTGTAGGGATAGTTCACCCAAAAGTGAAAGTTATGTCATAATTTTAACCTTCATGTTTTTCAAACATAGATTTATTTATTTTGAAATAAATCTAACCCCAAACCAGTATTAAAAAGTAATAACCGCAAGTCAACTTTACTTTCCATAAAAAAAATGATGTAGCATCATCATTTTCAGAACAAGTAACAAATATTTGAATGTTACTTTTAAAAACATAACTTCCCAGTTTTAAACCACATCTACTTAGCAGCAATAAACAATAAAAATGTCCCTCTTAGCTCCGAGTGCAATGCAGTCTATCATTCCCCCCTTCATTACCACAAGCGCATACTTAACCTTCTCAGTCAATACATACAAGGGTCAGAATCCTGTCAATCACCTGAGTACAACTGAGAATTAATCAAACATAAAGTGATATATCACGCTCATTAATCACCCTGCCTCTCTTGCCAGCGTCTCACTCAAAGAAAATGACTTCCCTTATCTCCGTCTGAAGTGTTTCCACAATGAGATTTGCTTGTATAATCCTCGAGACGGAGCGAGAAGGAGCCCTAATGAGGCAGGGTGGCGGGCACCAATGCTCTGAAGGCGGTGTGAAGAGCTCTCAAGGAAGAATAACGGAGCGGAATGTGATAGGAGTGAGCACTGAAGCAAGGCTGCTAGGTTCAGTTCAGTGCGCTGGAAGTGTCATTTGACTGAGACAGTATTGAAGGAGGACTCAAGAGGAGGGTTATTATGGATACAATGAGAGGAGGTGGATCAGCTCGGGTTGGTGCGTACGCCGCACACATGTCATTAAAACCAAACCGTCGGCCTGTCATTACAGCAAGGTGGTTTTGTAAGTCGTTAGTGCTCAGACCATTTTCAGGTGTGAATTTATTGCTACCATACTTACATAATTATAGCACAGCGTTTAGACCATGGTGACATTGTGGAAGATGGTTTAATAAGCTCTGCTTAAATTAAAAGGGAATGTTTATATTTATTTACCCTTGAGTTATTCTGAGCCTGTGACTTTCTTTTTATGTGGAACATAAAATAAGATCTTTTAGAAAATGTTTAAACACTTTGTTTTTGTCCATGTAAAATCTACTGATTTCAAATGAGTTAATACTAAAAACTCTTGTCATATTTTCTTAACAATTGGTTACAGTTATATAGTCTGTGTAACGATAGATAGATGGTACCCTCATGGACGACCATGGGAGGAGGAGGGGGTTCTTCTACACTAGGCTCTGTGGGAGGAACAAGAGGGTCGTGACAGGGTATTAGAAGTGACACATAGAAGGTAGGGTGAATCCTGTATTGAGGTGGCAGTTGTAAACGGTAGGTAACCTGGTTGATCTGCTCTGTGATGTTAAAGGGACCAACATACCTGGGACTGAGCTTACGACAGGGCAGGCGTAGGCATAGATCCCTGGTGGACAGCCATACCTTTTGACCTATTTGGTAGGTCGGAGTCTCAGATCTTCGGGCATCTGCATTGGTTTGATGCCTATGCACTGCCCTCTGGAGGTGTTGATGAGCCCCGTCCCAGACCCTCTCGCTCTCCCAGAACCAATAGTCGATGGTTGGTAAGTCCGAAGGTTCCCCAGACCATGGGAAGAGTGGGGGCTGGTAACCGAGCATGCACTGGAAAGGGGTGAGTCCGGAGGCTTGACGTAGGCAGTTTTGTGCATACTCGGCCCAGCCCAGGTACTGGTTCCAGGAGTCCTGGTGGTCATGGCAGAAGGTACGGAGGAACAGGTAAGTACAGTGATAAAATTTACTCCTAGGTGTGACCAGGGGCGGTTAGGTATCGGGAGTGGAAGTATTTTTCCTGCAGGTAGATGTCTGGGAGTTCTGAACATTGCGCACTCCCGACACCCTCTCATGTACCTCTTGACATCTGCATCCATGGTTGGCCACCAGAATCGATCTTGCAATAGCGAGAGGGTTCTGTTGGCCCCGGGATGCCCAGTGCCCAGTGACGTGTGCGTAGAATGAATGAAGGCAATGCGTTCTGCAACAGGAACAAAATGACGATCAGGAGGGCCACCTGGCGGAGGAGCAGTTGCTGGATCTGCTGCGGCTGGAGGGGTCACCCATTGGATGGGACAGACGAACATCTCTTGAGGAATGATGGGTTTGATGATTTCAGGTTCTTGTTCTGGAGAATGAATTCTGGATAGTGCATCTGCACGAATATTCTTGGAGCCAGGTCTTTATGAAATGGTACACTTGAACCGGGTAAAGAAGAGTGCCCATCTAGCCTGACTTGGATTCATTCTCTTTGCATCACGGAGATACAGTAAGTTTTTATGATCAGTAATGACTTGAAATGGATGTACTGACCCCTCCAGCCAATGTCTCCATTCCTCGAGGGCCAGCTTGATGGCTAGGAGCTCCCTGTTGCCGATGCCGTAATTCCTCTCCGCCGGGTTGAATTTCCTTGAGAAGTAGGCACGAGGCTTTAACAGAGGTGGGTTCCCCTGCTGCTGTGATAATACCGCTCCAACTCTGGTCGTAGAGGCATCAATTTCGACGACAAAGGGTCTCAGTGGATCAGGCAAAATTAAAATGGGTGCAGTGACGAAAGCTTCTTTAAGTTTGTGAAAGGCTTGTGAAGCTTCAGGGTTTTAGGTTTCCCCTTTAACAGACTGGTAAGTGGGCTGACTATGGTACTAAAATTGGCAATGAATCTACGATAAAAATTGGCAAACCCTAGGAATCTCTGGAGGTCTTTTACTGTAATGGGTGTGGGCCAATCTGTGATAGCTTCAATTTTAGCATTGTCCTTACTGATACCAGTCTCACCGATGTTGTAGCCCAATAATTGGGTGTGAGTTTGATGGAATGAGCATTTTTCTGCTTTGGGGTAGAGCTGGAATTCTCGGAGCTTAGTCAAAAGTTGTTTAACGTGCTGCTTGTGACTCTGGAGGTCTGGGGAGTAAATTAAAATGTTGTCAATGTACACAACTAAAAACTTTTCTAGGTACTCACGAAACACCTCGTTCATGAAGTCTTGGAAGATACTTGGTGCGTTTCCAAGGCCATACGGCATGACCTAGTATTCATAGTGCCCAGTAGGAGTGATGAATGCGGTCTTCCACTCGTCCCCCTGCCTTATCTGGACGAGATTATATGCACTCCTGAGGAGTGTTTTGTGAACCACTTGGCTCCTTGGAGTTTCTCCAGGGCAGCAGGCACCAAAGGCAGGGGGAACTTAAAGGGTATAGTGACTTTGTTGAGTGCTCTATAATCTATACATGGCCGAAGCCCACCATCCTTCTTGGCCACGAAGAAGAAGCTGGAAGCAGTAGGGGATGTGGATTGTCTTATGAAGCCGTGTGCCAAAGCCTCTTTTATATATTCCTCCATAGCTTCAGTTTCTGGAATAGACAGGGGGTAAATTTTTCCTTTGGGCACTGGAGCTTCCGGGAGCAGATCGATAGCACAGTCCCATGGGCGATGTGGTGGCAGATCGGCGGCTCTCCTGGGGCAAAAGACATCCTGGAATTCTTTGTAGTCTGCGGGAATTTTAACAGATAGTTTTTCAGTAGGACTTTCAATGGAAGTTGTACATTAGTGTATTTGATGATTAGGTTGAAGAGGAAGATCAGGAAAGCATTTGGGCCAGCATTGTGATCCCCACTTGAGAACCTCTCTCTGGTGCCCCAGGAGAGAACAGGTTCATGCTGTGCCAACCACGGACGCCCTAGCACAAGATCCATCTGAGAACCCTTCAGTACCAGTTAACTTCCATGGGTTCTGCTTGTGGTACTGGAGGGCTTGTGAACTCTGGTGGACGGGGGAAAATATTGGTTGCAGTGCTTGTAGATGAAGTGCTGTAGGAAGTTATACGGGCAGAGCATCGGAGTGCGAGCTGAATGAATCGTTCAAGTCCAATGGAGTCATCATGGGCGGCCAGCATGAGTCGTAAGTTTGAATCAAGTTCTTGTCTGAAGGTGGCAAGTAGAGCATTTTCATTCCATCCGCTAGCCGCTGAGTGCGGAAGCGAATAGAGTATTCTTGAACAGACAAATCATGTTGCCGAAAATGATAGTTCCTCACCAGCCGATGATTCCCGATCCGAATGTCCAAAGACTTCGGTAAAATGTTGAGCAAATGCAGCATAAGAACTTACGGCTGGCACCGCCTGACTCCAAATAGACTCTGCCCATCTCAAAGCGGATCCTGTGAGACAAGAGATAACATAGCCCATCCTTGCACTGTCAGAATTGTATACTTGCGGGTAAGTAGTGAAAGTGATTGAACACTGCAGTAGAAATCCCTTGCAGTCCCCCGCCGCACCAGAGAAGGGCTTTGATCGCACCATGGGACAAACTACGGCGGCAGGTGAAGTAGTGGTGTTTACTTCCAGGTTGGTTGTTGACGGCGTGGATGACGGTGGTGGTGGTGGCTGGTGAAGTGAAGAGACGATCGATTTTCGAACGGCTTCTACCAGTTCTTGAAACGGATCCTCTGAACTCATCCTGTGGAATAGCTGCTTACGGTCCAAGCTTCTGTAACAAAGCAGACTGACTTGCAAGGGTAAAATCAACAATGATAATTTATTCCACAGGTAATCTTCAAACAAGGTAATCAAACTTAAATTCTTCCACACTGGGGTCATCAATAAATGAACTGAAAGTCTTTTCAATAATAGATGCAGGAGGACAGACAGATGAACACAGCCACACACCACAGCAGACGACGAGGAGACACAGAGGAGCTTGGGAGACACACTGGAACATGGGAGACACAATGGAGCTTCACGGAGACTTCTAGAGAGAAAAGGTAAGATATAGGTAAGTAAAGCAATGAGAATAAACGTCCACTTGCGAGAGTCGACTTGGACACTGATAGAGCTGTGGTGTGTGCTTATATGTGGTGCTGATTGGTGCTGTGATGACTGTCAGGTGAGTAGACCAGGTGATTGTAATCATTATTCTGGGAATAGAGATCGTTGTGTGTCAGTGGGGGTGGAGTCTGGTGTAGAGTCTGGTGTGGATGTTACAACAGTATATTAGATGCGTGCAGCTCTTAAAGGGGCAGAACTAAACATGTTGCCGCTTGATTAAAGGGATAGTTCACCCAAAAAAGGATAATTTTTCCATTATTTACTCACACGTGATCTGCCATGTTTGAGGAAGCAACAAGATCTGCTTTAGGATAATCTCGCCAATCAGTTTGTTCAACATGAGCTCGAACACTCCTACTATTTCTGTGTCCTTGGTTTAGTTTATGATTTCCTGTTTGTCCTTATTTGTTTTTGTTCCTGTTCTTGTTTAGTTAATTAGTTCATCCTTGCCATCTGTGTTCCTCACCTGTCCTGCATCTGCCCTGTGTATTCTGCCTAGTATGTCGATCATCAGTGTTACTTTGGTTGTGTTCTGTAGCTTGTGATCTACGTGAGTAAGTTACTCATTGCCACATTGGAGTCTTTGCCTTGTGTTTTGATGCACAACCCTGACACCAGCGATGTGTCCCTTATTTATTTTTCAGGGAGTTGGCAACCCTATGTGAAAGAGAACTGAATAATTACCATTGCCATTTCTGATGCCATTGCCGATACCATTGTCTCTGTTGGTTCATTTTGGCATATTTGAAAGCTTGTACAAAGGCACTTCTGTGCTCCTAATGGCTTTTGTCACCGATGTGATGGAACTTGTCGTGTACAATGGGGAAAAAAATTAAACATGCTAGTCTTTCTGTCTTGAGATCGTGAAGTGTGGCAGAGGTGTCTTGAACTATGACACACTACACGAGATGCATCGAGTATCCCGACACCCATTTTCATTTATGAATGCCCACGACACCCTATGACAAGACTGTGGCAAAATTAGGCAAAAAATCATGTAGTCTGAACCAGGCTTAGCATAATTTTACAACCTCAAGCCTTTTTTGGATACAGTGTGAAATATTCTGTACATGACAAAATCTTGCAATTCTTCGTCTTACCTCTCCAACTCTGTCAGGTTGCTAGGATTCAAGCCTAGGCTCTGGTTGGACCACTCAGGAACATTCACAAAGTTGTCTATAAGTTACTTTTACATAAGTAAAAAGTGAGTGAAAGTGAAGTGACTTCTGGCCAGGTATGGTGTCCCATACTTCAAATTTGTGCTCTGCATTTAACCCATCCAAAGTGAAACACACACCCAGTTGGAGGTTTGGTGCCTTGCTCAAGGGTCTCACCTCATGGTATTGAAGGTGGAGAGAGCGCTGGATATTCACTCCCTCCACCTATGTATTTCATGCATAAAAAAAATAAATATACAAACAACATTTTGAACAAAAAGCTAAAAAAAGCTGACTACGAATTGGATTTCAGAATGATAATCAAAATGTAGATGGAGTGATTTGTCCTTGCTGTTGTAGACTGGTTCTACATATGGACAGTTGGAGGGTAATTCCCCAGAAACCATGGCAGCTGGTTATGGGTTATGAAATTTACAAGTATCTTTGTGTGTAAAAATGTAAATTCAAAGACATAAATTCCTATTCTTACCACAGCGATTATTATGAGCCTATACTTTACACAGCTGTACTAGACGTGTTTTGGAAAAGTGTTTTTTGTGTAGTTTTTGTGCTATTGTTTTAGGAGAAAATGACATGTCAGGAGGCTGTTACCTGGGTGTTAGTTTTATAATTTTTTTTATTTTTTTTTATAGAATACAGTATTTGGGGAATCGTTAGTATCAATCTTTTAGCTAAACATAAAGATGACATTTTAATTGAAAAAAAAAAAAAAACTCAAACTGGTTAGTAGTTAACCCACAAGGGCAAATTGACCATATAACAGTTTTATTAATGTCTAGCACCCTTTGGAGAAACAACAAGAATGTAGCTTGATGTAACTTGAATGCTTTTAGGTAAGCAGGTAATAACAGCCAGTTACTTATGAAGGCCTGTTTTCGGCACATATATAATCTCACAATTCCAAAGTTTTTTCTCATAAATGCAAACTTATGTCTCAAAAAAATTTTACAGCTGTTGATGCATAACTCTGCAACTGCATGTCAACTAGACTTCATTAGCGTATTAGTACTAAATGTCTGCTAAATATAACCCTTTATTTTGATGGTGTCTCAACAGACATACTGAGAATAGGATACTGCAAATTCAGATGCCCCTGGAACAACATTTTAATGCCAGAAACGACCATATCTCTACACCTAAACCTAACCTTACCCATGAGTAATGCTTACAATAATAGGAAGTTATAGATGACTGACTATAGATGATTGGTTTATCACAATGTTGTTCCAGGGTGAACAAAGATGTTGACCCAGGGACATGTTGCACTTGGGAAAAGCGGTAAGTTCTACTAATACTCTAAGGTTTATATAATAAACAATTTTTTTTTTTTTCAGTTAAAACTAACACATTATAAAGATTTGTATAATGCATTATAATGCCTTGAGAATACCCTCATAATGTATCATAAATTCTGGCTTCATAGAAAGTGTTACCCTATATCTACTTGTCTCTACAATTTTCCAGTAAAGTCCAGTAAAGCCACTGGGTTTTACTAGGTAATGAATGTTCACCGCACTTGGCTAACCACTGTAAATGCCATCGCTGTAACTAAGCACTGCTGAAGATTAAATCTGTATGACTGCTTTCCTTTTCAGCATGTTAATTAAATCAGATGAGCTTTCTAATTATTCTAATTGATAAATTACAACTTGATTATGTCATATTACAGCCACGTAAATTCAAAACACTCATTTGCTTGACGAATGCAGAGCTGGCTTGTGTGAATTAAAGCGAGACCGCTTCAGCTCGCATCCCCCACAAAGGGAAATGCATGGAGGTTGTTCATTTATTTGCCGCTCCAGAGCTGTCGTTCTAAGTTCTCGCATGATTTGTCTCTCTTAATCACCACAAATCCAGTGAATTAGAGATAATTCAATTTCATCAGAGCAACTAATCAGGGAATAGGGGTCCGCACCATATAAAGCACACACACTGTGATTATACCCAAATATATTATCTAGCACTTCTCTATGTAATTATGTACAACAGGGGACAACTATCAAGGGGCCTACAGAATTGACTTCTCCCACTTGTTTCACATATGACAAAACTGGTGGAACGTAATGGCAACAGAATGTACCTGAGCTATCGAGAGAGTTACTGTTCTCTCAGCTGAATCATATTATTACGCTCTACATGTCACTATTCATCAGTAGTCATGTACACAGATTAGCGATCCTTCAACACATTTACACTGTTACATGTGTATTTCTTGGAAGTGAATGTGTGAGAAGAGCTGTGGAGGTTCTGTCGCAATGTTAAAATAATTATTTTATAACATTTGTAGGTCAGTCAGAAGGAATAATGACAAGGACATGATGACAACAGCACTAAGAAATTAAAAACATGTACAGTATGTTAAATGTTCAGTGAGGTGCATTGGTTCCACATGAATCAATTATGTTACACAAATTAACACATGGTTGCCAGACAAGATTAATTTATTCAATATAATTTTTTGTTGTTGTTGTATCATTGAATTAGTACTAGATAGCTAACAGACTGTGTGAAATCAAACAATCAATGAATCACTTTTATTTATATAGCGATTTTAACAATACAGATTGTATCAAAGCACTGAACATTATCAGATAGGAGAACAGAGTGATGGTAATGTGTAATGACAAGATTAAACTGTTTATTTATTAAATGCAGAGATGGTCTCTGTAATCAAAATAATCGTTAGAAATTAGGTGCCACGAACTTAGCAAGCCAGAAGCAACAGCGGCAAGGAACCAAAACCCCATCCATAAGAGAATGGAGAAAAAAAAATGGGGGAAACCAGGCTGGGGCTAGTTATCCTTTGGCCGGACAACCACCTAATTTCCAGTTCAAAATTGGCATCATCTACGTGTTTTGGTCTCCGATTAAGATCATCTCTTTTTGCTGATACACCATCTGATCTGGATATGGACTGAGAAACAAAATAATAGAGAAACTGTCACGGAGGTTAGACGAGAGATGAATGGTCTGAACGAGTCCCCTTGTTGCGTGACGGAATACTCAAACGCGGAAGGAACACGAGTGAGCAGGTTAACCACGCTATTTAGTCTGTGAACGCTCCTATAACGGAGTAGAGATTTTCACCAAGAAACCCGCGTTCACACACGCACACAGACAGATATACAAACGCTCAAAAGAGCATGGATTGTACTCACGTGAGTTAAAGAGATGATGGTACCTGACGGGGAGAGTCATGAACTCAATGTCTGGTGCTAGACGATCACCAGCTTCCTGTTTATGTACCTGCGTGGGGTGCTCCCGGGTCCTAGTGCCCTCACGATCCGGTGCGTGTCACAGAAACAGATTAATGTTAGAACAGATGCCATGTAACGAGTACATTGTGTGTTATGGGGAGTGTTTCCGCTTCTGGCTGATCTAATTAATGCAGTATAACAATCCTTTAACGAATTTGATTAAATAATAATCAACTTGAATAAAACATTTTTTTTTTTTATAAATATGTATTAAGTTTGTTAGGTGTAAGCCAGGGTAAAGAGATGTGTCTAGATTTAAACTGAAATAGTGTGCCTGCCTCCTGAACAGTATTAGGTAAATTTTTCCAGAGTTTGGGTGCTAAATAGGAAAAAGATCTGCCACCTGCAGTGAATTTAGTCATTGTAGGTATTATCAAATTGCCAGAGTTTTGACTATGCAGCGGACGTGGAGGACTATAATCTGATAAGAGATCGCTCGATACTGAGGAGCTAAGCCATGCAGGGCTTTATAAGTAATTAACAAGATGTTAAAATCTATACAATGTTTCTTAGGGAGCCAGTGCAGTGTTGACAGAACTGTGCTAATACTTGCTGGTTCTAGTAAGCAGTTGCTGCATTATGATTCAGCTGTAATATATTTATCAAGTGTGCAAAACAACCACCCAATAAAGCATTACATTAGTCTAGCCTCGAGGTAGTTAACATTTCTGCATTTGAGGTTGAGAGCATAGGTCTTTCAGATGCTAGAAACACAGCTTTTAAACTAAAAAATTGCTATCAAACAGCACACCTAAGGTTCCTAACTGATGAAGAATAATTGACAGAGCAGCCATCAAGTGATAGACTGTGTTCTAGATTATTACATGTGCGGTTTTTAGGTCCGATAATTAACACTACATTTCTAATCAGAATTAAACAGACAAAGTTACTTGTCATCCTTTTTTTTATATATATATCAGCTATGCATTCCATTAGTTTGGATTAATTTGTTGTGTTTAATCCAACCCAGTCGCACGGCTGGTCGTGACAATATCACAAAATTAGCACGAAATCTATTTCATTATTTTCGTAACTCCAGCACGAACGTAAAACTACGATTCGATTGGATGCATCTTTTCGTGCTAGATTCACGAAAGTCGAGTAAGAATCGTGTCAGTACCACGAAAAAAAAATGTGCGGCTGGGCTGGTTTAATCTGGTTGAGAAGAAATATAGAGCTGAGTATCATTGGCATAGCAGTGAAGGCTAACACCATGTCTCCTGATAATATCCCCTAAGGGTTAACATGAAAAGCATAAAAAGTAATGGCCCTAGTACTGAGCCTTGAGGCACACCATTTTACACTTGCGATCGATATGATACATCCTCATTCACTGCTACAAACTGATAGCGTTGAGATAAGTATGATTTGAACCATGCTAAGGCACTTCCACTAATGCCAATAGAGTTTTGTAGTCTATTCAAGAGAACATAGCGCTGTTGAATGCAGCGCTAAGAACCAATAGCACTAATAATGAGATACAACCACGATCTAATGATAGAAGCAGCTAATTTGTTTGTCTAATTAGAGCATTCCCAGTACTATGATACGGTCTAAATCCTGACAGGAAATTCTCACAGATACCATTTTTCTCTAAAAAGGAATACAATTGTGAGGATAAAACCTTATCTAGTATCTTTGACAGAAAAGGGAGATTGGTCTGTAATTAACTAGATCTTTGGAGTCAGGTTGCGTTTTTATTTTTTTTTAAACGAGAGGCTTAATAACAGCCAATTTGATATCCTAATGACAATTATGAATTAATAATCGACAAAAAAAGGATCTATGACTTCTGGAAGCAGCTCTTTCAATAGTTTAGATGGAATAGGGTCTAATGTACATGTTGTTGGTTTAGATGATTTAGCAGGCTTATACAATTCTTCCTCACCTTTGGTAGAGAATGAGTGGAATTTTTACTCAGGGAATCTACAGTGCACACTACCTGATGTGATACAGTAGCTGACAGCTGCACAGTTTCTAATTTATCTCTATTAGTATTAATCTTGGAAGTAAAATATTGCATGAAGTCATTACTTTGGTCTTGTGCATAGTCACTACCTGTTTATTTTTTGTTAATTTAGTGACTGTATTGAATAGAAACTGAGGGTTATGTTTGTTTTCTTCTAATAGAGATGAAAAGTAATCAGATATACCCCTTTGTAATGCTTTTCTGTAGGTTACAATAGTTTCTTGCCAAGCTAAACGAAACACTTCTAGCTTTGTTTTCCTCCAGCTATAGATCTGGCCATTAAAAATGCGCGCCGGAAGGAAAGTAGTCTTGCGTGAACACAGAAAATGCACAGAAAGTGACACAGGAAAAGATATGATCAGTAGGGACAACTAATTGAGTATCAACATCAAAAGAAGCGTCAGAACATTGATTCACATCACATGCAGAGCTTGTGCCAACAGAGAAGAACCTAGCTTTATATATCCTAAACGAAAAAGACAGACCCATATTCCAAGTGAACGTTTTGCAAATAACGCATTTCGAGAGGAACGCGATACAAATTAAACCGGCACAGCTGGAAACTCATCAGCTAATCAATCCCCTTACCAACTTCCAATCACCTATCTTCCCTTCGCTATGTAAACCCCAGGTTTCATTCCATCTGCATCTCGCTTCAAGCACAGATCAGCTATTGCTGCGCTTAAACGCAAGATGTTTAGTCAGACTCTTCTGATTACGCTCACGAGGAGCCCGCTCCTCGCCCAGCTCCAGCTACTCTTCAAGCCGCCTAGCCCACTCAACAAGCGGCAGCCCCACATGCAGCTCAGACCGAGGCTGCGGGGCCTACTCGAGGCAGAAAAACATCCAGATCCACCAGCTCGCCAGCTAAGCGACCCCGGAAAACCTCTCCGCCAAGACAACCACCACCATCTCCCGTATCTTCTTACACATCGGCTAGATCTTCCAACGATAAATGGACAATAATCTCCCTAAGACAAACTCTCTTAGCCGCCAAAATTCCTTTCTCCAGAAAGGCTAACAAACAGGAACTGCTAAAACTGGCTAACTTCCACCTCCTCAATGCAGCACTACTGGCCGAAACTCTGCAAAAAAGGAAACAAAAATTAGCAACTCACCTTCCACCAAATACCCCATCAGAACTTCGCAGATCCAGCAGCCGCGCCCCATCCGCCAGCCTTGGCCGCGCTCCAGACGCGGACCCAGCTCCTCCTGCACCACCAAGACACCTCCACCATTCCGCCGCTCCTGCCTCAAGCCAACTTCCGCCCGGAAACCAGCCCGGTTCAATCACCCCCGCTCACCAAGCCATCGCAGATTACTTTGCAAACTGGGCCGCAGTTCCACCAAACCCATTCCATCACAATGATAACATTCCACAAGATACTCAAACAAACACTGACTATGATTTTTCTGTTTTTTCAGATAACCAACCCCGGGCCCTCCTTCATAACCAATCCAATCCAGTCTTCATCTCATTCATATTTTCCTTCCTTCCCCTTTACTTCTACCTCCCCTCCTTCTCCCTCATCTACCACAATGTAGATCAAGCCATAGAGCATATTAAAAGGTCGGAAAAGGAGCTTGGATGGCCAAAGTTGACTTCACTTCAGCCTTCAAAGTCATGCCCATACACCCTGACTTCTGGCACCTCTTTGGCATCAAATGGCGAAACCAATTCTACTTCGCCGTCCGACTCACTTTTGGTTGTAAAAGTAGCCCCAAAATTTTCGACATGCTCTCCGAAGCCATATGTTGGATCTTACACAACAATTACCAGATCCACCACCTCATCCATCTCCTGGATGATTTTCTAGTTGTCTCCCCTCCTAATGCCCCACCAGCAGCCGACCTATCCACCGTCCTTAAAGTTTTCACACACTTAGGGATCCCAATCGCCCAAGAGAAAACTTTGGGCCCCAGCACATGCATCAAATTTTTGGGCATTATTCTTGACTCTCAGAAATTTGAAGCTTCCCTTCCCAAAGAAAAGCTTGAGAGAATCACTCTCTTAGCCTCCAACCTCCTAATCCACCCAATTTGCTCTAAGCGAGAACTCCTCTCCATTCTTGGCCACCTTAATTTCGCCATGCGTATCATTCCCCAAGGCAGGCCCTTCATATCCCATCTACTAAACCTAGCCTCATCCGCCCCTTCCCTCGAGGATCAGATTACCCTCACTGACCCTTGCCTCTACGAACTTCAGCTCTGGGTCTCTTTCCCGTCCCAATGGAACGGCCACTCTTTTTTCTATAAAGATTGCCTCTCCAAACCTATCGACATTCAGCTCTTCACAGACGCTGCCTCTTCCATCGGTTTTGGAGGCTTTTACCGTAACCACTGGTTTGCCTCCCCCTGGCCTCACGAACTAGCAGAAACCCCAACCCATCTATCCTCCTCGGCACTCTTCGAACTCTACCCTATCGTAGTCGCCGCCGCCCTTTGGGGACACGAATGGTCTACTTCTTGCATTTTCGTACACTGCGATAACGAGGCCACAGTCCAATGTATTAATAAACACAGCTCCCACTCCCCTGCCATCATGCCTCTTCTCAGACGCCTGATCTGGATTTCTACCTCAAAACAATTTATGCTCACTGCCAAACACATTTCAGGAAAGGATAATGCCATTGCTGACGCTCTGTCTCGTTTTCTGTTTCAGAAATTCAGGACGCTGGCACCAGACAACCCAGTCTCATATAAAAATGTACCCTGACTATGTTGGTCCAAAGCGCAAAAAGTAGAGGGGTTACAATAATGGCCCTTGAATTGTATGACTTGTTACGTTTTTGTCACGGTTTAAATTGTATGACTGTTACGTTTTTTTGTCATGGTTTGAATTGTATGACTGTTACGTTTTATGTCACGGTTTAGCCTCCCAACTGAATTCATTTGATATAAATGTATACTTTCATTGTAACGTTAGCACCTAGTCCCACCTTTACCCTAAACCTACCCACTTCTGAACAAAATTAAACACACACAGACAATATAAGCGCAGTCACAGGTATTTATTGCAAAAACTGACCATAAGCAGTAAAAAAAAGCATT
>JAUCMT010000032.1:1952304-1965261 GCA_032357475.1 Enteromius thamalakanensis
TCCCTCGTGCACTATCAAACCTCTACAAATGATTCAGAACGTAGCAGCACGACTGGTCTTCAACGAGCCCAAAAGGGCCCATGTCACACCTCTCTTCATCTGCCTGCACTGGCTCCCAATTGCAGCTTGTGAATCATAGGAGTTGTCCGGATCCATTTGCAGCTTTTAATAAATCCAGGTCAAACAGGCAGAAAGTAATTTCACAAGGCGGGCAGAATCGGAGTCAAAAAAACAGGCGAATAGGTCAGGGCAGGTAGCGAGAATCAGAGTCCAGAAACAATCAAAATCAAACACGGTAGAACAAACAAGAATAAACGCTTAGAATTGATGGCCACGGCAAATCAAGTCTTGCACAGTCAGCGTTTAAATACCCTAGATAATGTCCAACACCTGGCGTGAATCAAACAAGGTACAAATACAGCATGGGAGGCGAGTAGTATGTCTGAATTCATAGCATTCGAAATTCAGTAGGCTGCTTCCGCCCCGGATTCTGTAGTAGGCCTACCATGAACACTTTCCTATCCCATGAGGCTCCGGGAGAGGAGCCGTTATATTAAAAAAATGGAGACGCGGCTCATTTCAAGTGTCAGCACCTCAGGAAGAAAACATTGTTTATTGTGATTAAATTACACTTGTTTAACACAATTTAAATAAACGGATTACTTATTGGAAGTTTACATTTTCGCGCTGTTGTGACGACACGTGACACGTGACAACATCAATATGGCGAACGTAGTACGTCCGAATTCCATTCATACTCCTCACATTATACTATATAGAACATACTGTTTTAACGGTCGAGTAGTATGTTCAATTTTAAATGTAGTACCTACTTAAGCAGTATGCGAGTTCGGACGCAGCATAATACTCGGGTGATAGTTACCACTGCTGCTGTCCGGAGCAACAGTATCCTGCACAACTGGAGGCGCAGCAATTTCAGGACCCTCAGTTTTAGGACCCTACTTTGTGACAGTGCCATCCACTGACCTGGATCACCAAAAGCACTGATTAAAGATGGACGACATGGACAGCAATCAGACTGTGAGTACTGATATTCAATTAAGGTTTATTTTCTAATGTTTAAACCATGCAAAGTTTAAACAGTGTGCAAGTGAGCGCTGATAACTATAAATAACAAACTAATTCTCAACACATTAAGAATGTGTGTGTTAGTGTTATTAATTAATGCAACATTCTTAATTCGTGGCCATTCTTTAAAAAATCGTTGTTGAGTTTTAATGACTATAATAAATCTCACCGTCACATTAAAAATAAAAAGATGATAAAAACATGCTGAAGTGAGTCATAATATTTACCTTCAGCTTACTCTATTAATATGAAAACTTGCTTAATATTGTTTTACCATGTTGCCTAATTATTAATATTTCATAATTTAACTGTGCTGACTGCCTGGTTGCACTATGATATGTGTTACTGTAATGATTCGTCGTATGCTTGATGATCCATTTTGCAGGCGAACAGGCAGAGGTCGTAAACACAGGCAGACAGTAATATCAGGGAAAGTAGGATTTGTAATCGATAGACAGGCAGAAAGGTCAGGGCAGGCGGGGAGTAACAGAATCCAAACAACAGTCCAAGAAAACACAGAGAAATCAAACAGGGAAAACGCTTAGTAGTGACAGCTGGGGCAAATCAAGACTTTGCGTCTGGCTCTAGCAAAGTCAGCGTATAGCTAAATACTGTTGATAATGGCTAACAGCTGTGAAGGAATCAGTCAAGGTACATGGGTGACAAGAGTCCGGGTAGAAACGCTAATATTCCGGTGAAGGGTCCCCCTGCTGTTGGCCAGAGAGAGCCACGGAGGTGCAGCTTCTGACAGTTAGTTTGTTAGCCTTATCTGCATGCCGATGGTTATCATGTATTAGTTTCTGTCATGTTCTGCATGGCTAGTATGAAGTGATATTATGGATTTGGTAAGACTCATTGTAAGACAGATGTTTATACACTATCAATATTTTTCTTCACATGAATATTTTTTTTGGCTGTGTTAAGCCAGACATATATGTTATAGCTGAACATGCTTAACAAATGTTAGTTATTTCTCTCTCTCTCTTTCTCTCTCTTTCTCTCTCTTTCTTTCTCTCTGAAGCAGAGAGCCTCCTTTCCATGCAGCGGCTGATGGAAATGGAGGATCTCTCCAAAAACAATATGAATATAAATATATATTCTGAAATCATACTTGAGTTGGTTTATGCATATGGATTGCATTATTAGTTCAATTCGATTTTGAAGTTAATCAACTTTACCATTGTTTAAAAATGTATTTTTTTTTATTTTTATTTATAAATATTTATCATTTGTTTAAATTGTAACTCAAAGCAACAATTGTTACCTGAAACAGCAGCCGCCATTACATAACCCGGTCGCTAGATGGCGCGGTCCGCTGCTTCGGTTATGCAGGAACACCCTTCTCGTCTGTTGTGACAGTAATTACATTATGAGGGACATGTTTACTGGAAAGCGTGATTTCACCAAGTAGCTACAAGATGTTCCTGGATCAACATCCTTGTTAATCCTGGTACAGCATTCCAATAAAGCAATTTAAATTGAGGAAAAATTGTTCTAGAAATATCTGTTTTAGGCTTATCATCAGTGTTAGGTGCTTTTACACCCTTGTTAATCAGCTATCATTTCTCACTGATTTTAGGCATACATTTTGAGTTGGGGTAGGTTTAGGGGTAGGGATTGGGATACGTCTTTATTTTTGGACAGTATGTTGATCCAGGATCATGTCTTGGCAAAATCACAGCGACTGTGCTTTACTATCATGGAAATGAATAATAATTTAAAAAAAAAAAGATAAACACACACACACACACACACACACACAACTACATTTCTAATCAGCATTTCTAACAGTGCCAAAAGGACCAAACAATACAATTCAAAGTATACAAAAGGAAGTTAATAAGAACAGAAATACAGGAACTGAAAATATGAAAATGAAAGTTCCTGTAATATATAATAATATAAAATAAATGTGGGCGTTTGTCCATTTATTCAGGCCAGAAGAGTTTCTCTCTCTCTTCCGGGGAGAAACAGGTTGAGTCACCTGAAGCAGGAAGTAAAAGAGGAAAGGTGTTACACGTCAGAACACAAGCTCAGTACTTTTTAAAACACACACACATACGCACGCACGCTACAGATCACCGGACTCATCGCTGAGAGAATATGGTAGGTGTAAGTAATTATTATTATTATTATTTTAATTTTCAAACGTTTACATGAGACACGTTTATTGTGTAACAGCTGAGACGGGCATTTAAACTGTCAGCATGTTACGTTAAAGTAACGCTTCATAATTCTTACTTCAAAACTACAAACGGTTTATAAGGTTCTCTAGTACTTTATCCGGGGTCTGAGGGCTGAAGCTCAGCTGAGTTGAAGGCCCCCGCGGTCTTGAAACGCAGACAGCGTAGTTCTGAGAAGAGGTTAAGTTCTAAGTAATTCTAAAACGCTTAACGCACCTAAAACTAACGAGGGAAGCCCAAATTTCTGTCAGACCGTCCTTGTAATAATCACTTACTACTGTCAAAAGAACGAGCCCATATTCGATTGATAAAGTGAATTCTATTACGTTAAGCGTTTTCTCCCCCAGAGTAGTCCGTTGCGACATTGGCATTACAGTATATTCGAGTTTACTCGTGTATGTTTGTATTATAACCCTGTATCTGTATGTGTTTAATACACTGTATGTTCTATCTTATATAATCAATGAATCAGGAACTCTTCATGGAAAGTGTTATAAAAGTAGAGGAAGTGTAGGCTATGTGCCATGAAATTTAACAAATGATACCTGGTATGTACAATTTAAATAAACAGATTCTTACTACTTGGTGAGTAAAAAGTTCACTGCAAATAATGCTTTAGATTTTAATGTTGCAGCCATTAGTAAAAGCAAATGTACAAATATGTATTAAAATTGTGACATTATTGCAAATAAATATCGAAGTCAAATTGGAAGCAACACAAAAACATATGCAACCTCTGAAGGACAGATAAGTAAATATCTAAATTACAAGACTAAAACTTTTATATATTTAATGTGCTTGATTGATTGATTGCAATATTCGTGAATGGAATTGTTAAGATTTTTTGGGAGGAGGTTAATTGAATTGCGCTGTATAATGCATTAAATAAGTGTAAAGATATCACCTTGTAAACTATTACCTTTTTCTACTGCATGTATGTATTTATTTATACCGTCTTTAGTTGCAGTTTATTGCTTGCGTTGTTTATGGCTTGTGTTTTATTTACCATTTATTTGTTCATGTTTCAGCCTTATTCGGAAGCAAGAGCAACATGTCAGAGCAGCATATGGATGACACAGCAGCTCTTGCACTGAAAAACCCCAGAACTTTAAACATCCAACATACAGCGGGATGCAGTCGAGGTGTTACCATCAACCCACAGATGGTCCTGACCTCCATGACCTGCAGATGAAGGTCGACTTCTTTCGTAAGCTGGGATATTCTCCACAAGAGGTGAAGGCCGCCCTAAGGAAGCTCGGCCTGGGGACGGACACCAACGCGGTGCTGGGGGAGCTTGTGCGTTCAGGGGCAAAGGCCTTGCCCTCTTCTAGCTCTGACAGTGATGATGGTGGGTTCAGTTTGCCCCATCGGGGAGGAAGCTCATCTAGGACACAAGGCTCAACGCTGGAGGACACCACTGAACCAGAAAGTGACCTGAAGCCTATTGTTATTGATGGAAGCAATGTGGCCATGAGGTGAGGACATGATAATACTGCCTTGGTTTTTATTATGTGATTTTTCAATGGAAAGAAAATGAAGATTAAAAAACTATGCTTGAGTTTTAAGTCTTTGCCAGTTTAACAAGTATCAACAAGTTGGCGTTACAAAGGGAAATTCATGACGGCTGTGTTCTGGTTGTAAATAAAGGCTTATACAAGTTTTTTTTTTTTTTTTACTGTATGTATGTATGTATGTATGTATATGTATATATATGTATATATATAGATTATCATAGAGTATCATTGATTTATAATTTTTTTCCATACTGAATTACTCCTATTGCCTTTGGGCTTAAACTTAGACCTGGTTCTTTTGAAAAGGTCTGTACTGTACTTCCCCTTTGTCCATGCTTCTCTGTTCTCCAATATGCAAATAGGTTTTAACCATTTCGTTTCCAAGATACCAAGGCCTCATGCTCAACACACTCTGCAACATTTTTGGTCATGCATTCTGCAAAGCTTACAGTAGGGAATTTTGTGAAAGACATTCTTCCTCGAAATGAAGGGTTTATACATTGTGTAAGTGACATGGTAGTTACAATTGATGCATTGATATTTGGGATGACGTAATGGAAATGGCTGTTTGTTGGATGTAGCTTCCCAGTCAAAGCAAACTATCCTGTTATCATTTCTGTCAATCTTTTGTTTTTTTTTTTTGTTTTTTTAAGTAATACTATCAACATGTCTGTCATCAACTACAGTTTGCATTCCAGTTGTTGTGCTGTTGTAGTGCTTTGTAATGAGGTTATGCAAATCAGGCTGTGTTTTAGCATGCCTTCCAGTTGCATTATTTCTACAAGCAATTCCAACATCTACATCTTAAAAAAAATGTGATTGTTTAATTTTAGGTTTACTGAATCAGCCTTTGGAATTCAACATACTCTTCACATTTATTAAGAAAAAAAAATAACGGATAGTGTTGATGTATTAAATGGATTAAATACAGTTTAGCAAAACTTGAACTTTTAAGAAAACGGTAGATATTGAGTACCAAACCACACACAATAATTAAAGAGCCCTTCACACTGGACCTGTGACTTTTAAGACTTTTAAAAATGTGAGAATTTATATTAATTTGATTTGTGTTGTGCAATTAATTTGATTTGTCTTAAGGAACATTACATCCATGGCATAAGATACTGAAAAGCAAAATGACCATAAAAGCCCTATAACGTTTATATAGTCCAGTGTTTTTGGCATGCATATTCACTGATTTACTTATTTTTACTGTCTCATTCGTTCTCTTTCAGTCATGGGAACAAGGAAGTGTTTTCCTGCCGTGGGATTGAGCTGGCAGTTAATTACTTCCTTGACCGAGGACACAGAAATATCACTGTGTTTGTGCCTTCCTGGAGAAAAGAGCAGCCCAGGCCTGATGTACCTATTTCAGGTACAGACACTCCCTCAGCACTTTTGGTAAAAATGAGTCATCACAGACCGGTTTGTCTGAAAATGGAAAACGCCTATATGACTGCACAGATAAAATGAATACTTTAATTCAGCAAGGATGCATTTAATTGATCCAAAAATGCATTTTATATACTGTTACAGAAGCTTTTCATTTTAAATATATGATGAACTTTATAATGATCACAGAATAAAAAAATATATATTAATAATGAAAAATAAAACTATTAATTATGTATCACTAATATATATAAGTAATATAAATATTAAAAAGTTTTCAACAGTGATGGGAAAAAAAGGAAATGTTTACTGATTTCTGAAGGATCATGAGACATTAAAGACTGTAGTAATGATGCTTAAAATGTAGATTTTCAACAAATGAATAAATTGTATTTTAACATGGGTAACACTTTAACTAAATTCTTAATATATTCTTAATTTGCCACTAATTAATAATTACTAAGATATTTGTTAGGATTAGGTATTGGGTTGGATTAGGGATGTAGAATAAGCTAGTGTAGTTTAAGGCATTTAGTATGTGATTAATTAACACTAATAATGGGTGTAACCATAAAATAAAGTGTTACTTTAAAATGTATTCAAATCTTAAAAAATTTTATTTTACAAATCTAAAGCGGAGTTGTAATAATTAGGGCTGCAACTAACAATTAATTTGATAATCGATTAGTTGGGCGATTCTTATTGATTTTATTTATTGATTTTATTTATTTATATTTTTTCCCGATTAATCTAAATGCTTCTTTAATTTGATGTTTTGCTTATAACTATATAAAACCACACACACACACACACACACACACACATATATATATATATATATATATATATATATATATATATATTAGGGCTGTCAAAAATAATGCAATAATGACACAAGTTAATTATTTTTATTTCATACATGCGCAGTGTGACAAATTATTTGTCAGGAAAGTGGGATAACAATAACCTGGGAGTAACTGCACTTTGCATCAGTGCCAGGTAGGGCTGCCCCCAAATAGTCAACTAAATGTTAGTCGATATGAAGAGGGCTTGGTCGAATACATTTTCATTAGTCTGTTAGTCGCAAAAAAAAAAATCATGTGAAATAACGCAATCACAGTGTTTGGCAACTGACGGAAAATGCTGTCTTAGAGCCACGTTTTAAGAGCTTGTCATTCTTTGACCAACACAAACAAGAAGATGCGTACTCCACAGTGTCAGCTCCAGAAAGTGATCATGATAGCATTAGCACTGCAGAGGAGCGTGAGCCCAAACCGAAAAAGGAAAAGCAGGCTACAATATCCATGCTGATGGCCATTGATGAGGAGGAGCATGCAAAAGAGAAGGATGAATAAAACAAACAGATAAAACAAAGGTTGATTCGGGACCATTGGCATGGTGGAAAAAAAAATGAACATCGATATCCAAAGCGCGCTAAAGCAGCTAAACGCCTCCACTGTATTCCTTCCACATCGACTCCACCAGAACGCATCTTTTCAAAGGCCGGCTTCATTGTGAATAAGTCGAGAAGCTCCCTACTTCCCAACAATGTGGACAAGCTAGTGTTCCTCTCACATAATATGAAAAATATCAAATCGAATTGAATTCTTAGAAATTAAGAATGCTTAATTTCCTTTTTGTAGTGTTTCTGTTTGCTATCTGTAAGGCTATTTAAAAAATAAATAAATAAATAACAATATAGCCTACCGCTTGTGCCCTGCTGACGCGTACAGTGTGAAACTGCCGTTAGCAAGTGAACATATCTAACGTGACTGTCCCGAAGTTAGCAAACAGTTTAAACAAAAGCACTTAAACTAATAATTAATTTGCATGTCTTATATGCAATTTAACTTAAGTGTTCGTGCATGACTGTGGTGCTGCCATGCCATGAAATCTCGGTCTTGCATAGTGTGCAGGTTACCTTAATCTAAATTGCTCCTATACCTCGGACGACTTGGGGTGCGCGCTTTTTCCTGCAGACGCTTCTGTAACCTTGCGCGAGCGGCTGTGTATCTGTGTGTATTTGTGCATCCTTTGGTCACGCTCCTTAGTAACGTTAGCGAATTTCATCATCGATAATTATTGATTTTATTGATAAGTTGTTGCAGCCCTAGTAATAATATTTCAGAATATTACTGTTTTTACTGTATTTTTGGGCAAATAAATGTGATCTTGGTGAAAATCTTTTTTAAAACCGTATAAAATTAATCACTAAGTAAAGCTAAAGCTTTAGACTCTGTTATTAATTAAAAGAGAATATGGTGTTTTCATAATATTTTATATTTTAAACGCGCGTAAGGGTTGTAAAGCAGCCCATCTGTACATCTGGTACTAGTCCCACACACTTGTACAAAATTACCTTTGTTTCTACACTTCAGAAACATTCAGGTTCAGTTTTAACAGCTTAAGGTGTTGATGTGGAGATGATAATCTCAGTTGTTTATGTGCCTGGACTGTCTCTCTTTTGTTGTGAACACCCCTGCTCAGATTCCTCAAATCAATTCGAGCAAGAACAGTAATAACAAAACAAGAAGAATAAGGAAGAGTTAAGTTTCCTGCATGTCTCACTGGGAATTCCCCACAAGGAAGTTCAAGAGTTTTCCTTATCACCTGCAGTTTCACTGTGAATCTTTAATAGAGTCTTGTGCGGTGTGATGAATTATTGCCTCTTCCCTGTTTAACAGATGACAGCCTGTATTCTTTTGAATCATTTAGTTTATTACCTTCTCAAAGTAGCATTTGATATGCTCACCTTTGATGGAATAACCATGTAACCATTTATTTAAATGTAATAGGGCTGGGCGATTCATCCCATTTAAGCGCATTTCGTTAGTAAAGCCGGTTCTTTGATTAGCGGTAAATCTCAATCGGCTGTTTTTAAAATGCGCAGCAGTTGATACACAGAGCTGTAGATCACTGACGAGCTACACAATATCGTGTTTATAATCTGAAATGAATCGCTTTAGATTCTGAAGGCTATATTTCTTAGCTCGTCAGTTCAAGCAAGGTTAAATTAGTCACAGATTAAATTAATTGTCTATAATAATTCTTTTGTTTCAATTTGATGGGTGTTATGGTCCAGTTATTAGACTGTAAATAACATCCCATGGCAATAATAAAGACAGCCCTCATTTCAAACTCATGCTAAAAATGTCCACAAATAATGTGATGGAAAGATATAAAAAGTGTTTGTCTTTGTTTCCAGATCAGCATATTTTGGAAGAGCTGGAAAGGAAGAAGTTTCTTGTGTTTACACCTTCACGTAGAGTCGGAGGAAAGCGTGTAGTTTGCTATGATGATCGCTTTATTGTAAAATTAGCTCACGATCTGGATGGCATTATAGTGTCCAACGACACGTATCGTGACCTGCAAAGTGAGCGTCCAGAGTGGAAGCGTTGCATTGAGGAGAGATTGCTTATGTACTCCTTTGTCAATGACAAGTATGTTTTAACAACTATTATTTAGAAGTTTCTGATGCTTTTTGTAGTACCTCTTTTTATTTCTATACATTTAACTAACCATCATCACCACCATCTTTGACAGGTTCATGCCACCTGATGACCCACTCGGCCGTCATGGACCAAATTTAGATCATTTTCTTCGCAAAAAAGCATTGTTGCTTGACCACAAGAGACAACTCTGTCCATATGGTAAGTAATCAATCAATCAATCACTTTTATTTATATAGTGGTTTTAACAAAACAGATTGTAGCAAAGCACTAAACACTATAAAATATGAGAATAGAGTGATGGTAATGTATAATGACGAGATAAAATTATTTATTTCTCAAATGCAGAGACGGTCTCTATAATCAAAACAACGATAATCTCTAGAAATTAGCTGCCCCCAATTAAGCAAGCCAGAGACGATAGCAGCAAGGAAACAAAACCCCACCCATTAAAGAATAGAAAAAAAAAGCTTTGGGAGAAACCAGGCTTAGTTTGGGCCAAAAATGCCTTCAGAAAACTTGAGCTGCTTTTCCACTGTTGGGACAAACCATTCTCATTGCTTAAATAATTTTATTTCGGCCCAAGCTGATATGGATGTTTTATTTTTTTCACTGTTGGACTGTTAACAGTATGTTCTGCTGTGAAGTGTTGCTTTGAAAGACTTAATATGGTACCAGATGTAAATGATTTAAATATTTCTATTTCTTTTTTTTTTTTTTTTTTTTTTTTTACTGTTACCTTGTTTGCGTTACTCAAATCGCATACATGTCAAAAGAAAGTGTTGGTAATATAATATATAAGAAATATAACTAAAACTGCTCCCTATTCATATACAGTTTGGCCTATTTTGGGTAAACTAGGCATATAATCAACTTTTTACTTTATTAGGTAATCACAAGCAGGGTCGATAATGGCGAACAGGTACATAAGAGGCAAAGACAAGAGAATAATCCAAATACGTAGCAGTGGTCGGGTAAACAGTATCCAAAGTATCCAGTATCCTCAGGGCGGATCAGACTAGACTGAAAGTGGAGCATAGAGAGGTTAGTAATGGCATCTATGGCCAAGACAGTACCTGCTTCTAGTTAGTTGTAGTTGGTCTCCGTAGCCGGTACAGGGCAGGGCGAAAGTTCAACGGCCTTGGTGGCCGGTTCAGGGCAGGACAGTAGTTTAACACCTCCGAGGCCGGTTCAGGGCAGGACAATAGTTTAACAGCCTCCGTGGCTGGTACAGGGCCGTACGAAAGTTAATCAGCCTCCAAGTCCATAACTAGGGAGGGCACAGCTTTCAGGGTGATGTCAAGGGGGATCACAGTCAGTTTAGGGGTTTGTGCAGCCACTGGAAAAACCTCCCGAGTGTCCACGGGTGGAGTAGACACCTCAGGTGGCTGTGCAATCTCCAGCGGAACCTCCAAACCTTCTGTGGGAACAACCAATACCTCCAGGGGGTGTGCAGCCACCAGCGAAACCTCCAGTGAACTGGAACTGTCTGGAACTGATATCTCTGGAAGCCGTGCAGTCACTGGCAGAACCCAAGGGGAATTTTTGGTCTGGATGGGATTACTGAGGGGTTCAGAGAGGGAGCCTTGAGCAGAAGATGCCTTTGGAGCATACTTGAGGGTAAATGAGGCTTTTGGAGCAGGTTTGTGAGTGGATGAGGCCTCCATGACAGGCTCGTGGGTGGATGAGGCTTCTGGGGTGACTGTGCGGCCCACACACTTAGAATAGCAACCGCCACAACTGAAAGCAGAGAAGATAGGGAAACAGTCTCTAAGATGGCCTGTGCGGAATCCCTGGTCACACCGGCTGCCCTTATTGATCATCAGGGGTCCGCTAAACTGGAAATCAGCCTTATATGCCTCAGAAAAGCCTTGATGTCTTCATGTGCAGCACTCACGACCCCTGAGGTACACTGGTGTGACATCCATGGTGAACTGAAGACTGCGGCTTGATTTCCATTTTTGCTGAAGACTGGTTTAGTGGCTGAGGGGTTGTGGCCATCTTGTGCAATGACTCGGGCTTGGCGGGCATGTTCGGCAATGGTTTGGCGTTTGCGGATGTAAAATCTGATTGACCATCCTCCACTCCCACAGTAAGCGTGGATCCCATGCACAACAGGGCAAAGTCTATGAATGCTGCAAGAGAGCATTGAGGACCCTCTGGCAGCAGCCACATATGCAGTGGCGGATTCACGCCCTCACAGAAAAAGTTTATCAGCAAAGTCTATCGATCATTCTGTAACGAGGGGAGCGGAGGCGTGCAGATCCAATTGCAAACTACTTTATTATGCACACAGGGTAATCAAAAGCAGGGTCGATAACAGCGAACAGGGATATCAGATGCAAAGACAAGAGAATAATCTAAATATGTTGCAGTCGCCAGGCAAACAGTATCCAAAGGGCAGAGACAAGAGCAAATATCCAGGGCAGGCAGGGTCAGTAACAATAAATCTGAACAGGAACACAAGAAAACACAGAAGGCTTACAGAGGGGTAAATACACACAATGATCGGCACCAGAGAACACACAAACAAGTCCTTCAAATACACGTAAAAGGGGAGGAAGAACTAATGAGCAACCATAGCGACAAACAAGCTGGGAGAAGACAAAGGTTCATAATAAGAGTCCTTGACCGAGATGGGGAGAGACCGGTAAACAATAAACATAGTTCGGCTGGAGTGCCCTCTGGAGGCTTCCGAGGACAACTCCAATGAAGCTTGTGACACAAAGGTCAGTTGTAGAAGTATCTAAGGTAGTCACAAAGTAAAATAGGTAGGTCTCTGATGGGTGTGCAGTTTTGTAAAATCTGGGTTCTAGAAGTAAAAAAAAAAAGATACAAGTAAGGTTGTAAAAAAACATACAGTACAAATATTTGTCAAAGTTCCAATTAAGCCATCGTTGTTTATTTTGCAATATTCGTTTCAATTAAAGTAGCAACATGTATTTTAGGGTTGCAGGATATGAAATGTCCTCTTAAATCTGAAAAAATAAATAAAATAGTAGTAGTAGTAGTGGTTACAAGTGTATTGCATCCACAAGAAATTATTTTAAATTCAATCAATCAATCACTTATATTTATATAGTGCTTTTAAAATACAGAATGTAGCAAAGCACTGAACTTTATCAAATAGTAGAACAGAGTGAGTTTTCGGTGTCAGCACGCAAATTTAAAACGTTGCTTGGTCGCATGCGCTAACCTCCGTTACTACTTCTGTCGTTTTGTTGCACATTATCAATACATTAGCGCATAGCTATATCCAACTGGTGAATTAATGTTGTTAGTTTTATTGTGGCCACCTGAATATTCTTAGTAAGGCTTAAAAGCAGCAAG
>JAUCMT010000032.1:1971551-1983437 GCA_032357475.1 Enteromius thamalakanensis
AACAGTTAGCGGTAGCGGCTTTAACGTCAACAAACATGACATCCTTAGGACTTCGTTAGCCTGACAGTTGTTTGTTTGTTGACTCCGATTTGGGCTTTCGTTCGTAGCCGAGTCTGACAGTCTCTTCGTCATCCAAAGCACTTGGGCAGCCTATAGTTCCTATTACCCTATCAGCCACATGCTCCGCCCTATTTATTCCACTCTTGTTCTCTCCCAGACAACATGACCGACTCCAACGCCTCTGATTTCTCTGATATTGAGGAAACAATAACGTCTCAGCCTCAGCGAGCCCCCGGGATCCATCAGAGGCAAAAGACCCATCAGGCCTCAACCAGCAACCTCACCCCGGTGCCTATGCTCACGCTCCCCACCCCCGCCGAGGAACCCTCAAGCCTCCCCCGCTTCATAAGACTCATCAGCTCAATCTTCATCTTAATAGACAACGAAACCATGTAATTTTTCGTAAAACAAAGTAAGACGGACCAGCCTAGGAAAGGCCACAAAATATATCTATTTAACCAGCAAACTCCCATCCAGCCCTACCAAACCCTTCAAGCCTTCCTGTATTACAGGTCAATCCAAGCTCAATCGCCTTTTGACCCTCTATTTACAGACTAGTTCAACCGTCCAGTTTCGCGTTTCTGGTTTCAGAAACATCTTAAAGCCATCCTCTCCCAAGCCGGCTTTGATACAAAAAATTACTCCTCTCACTCTTTCAGGAAAGGCACCGACACAACAGGAGCTGAGAAAAGATTTTCGCAGCTTTCATTCAGATAAAGCCTTCATCCAAAAAGCTCTGCAAATGCTCGCTTTCCAACCAATTCAAATAAATAGCTTGCTCCAGCCAGGAAATTTGGCCCTCATGCTTCCAACTTCTCCTTTTTTAAACCCCCCTACTACAACTGATCCTCTGATCATTTTTTCCTACATTCTAACCCACCCAGGCCTTCTTTTAAAAAAATAAAAAAAATTCTAATTTTCTTGCCTATCTACAGCTTTGCATCTCCTCCCTTGGCCTTGTATTGGCCTCCCTTGGCCCCACATTGCCCTGGCCCTCTCTGGCCTTGTATTCGCCCTGGCCTCCCTTGGCCCCGCATTGCCCTGGCCCTCTCTGGCCTTGTATTCGCCCTGGCCTCCCTTGGCCCTGCACTGCCCTGGCCCTCTCTGGCCTTGTATTCGCCCTGGCCTCCCTTGGCCTTGTATTGGCCTGGCCTTCTCCGGCCTTGTATGAGCCCTGGCCTCCCTCGGCCTTGTATTACATGACTTAAGCCTTTTCAGCATCTAAATTACTCTATTTTTCCTCTTTTCCTACACTTCCTACATTTTTTCTAAACATGTACATCTATCTTTGTCACATATTATTATAGCACAGTTTATGCTTTATAAAAAAACAATTTTATGTTGGTCAATAGTACGTTATAAGTAGCTGAAATAACCACAATTATCAGACCATGTCCAAACATCTCAGCGTCCCCAAAATCACCTCAGACTCCAAAAGTTTTTTGGTGGGGCAGACAGGGATCTGTCAGGGCTCTGAGCGTCCCTCAACCCTTGCCCTCTAGGGATATATTCCCCTAGGGCTCCGGTTCTGCCAGATTCCCTGCCTGTTCCCCAGACAGTCGCCAACCAAGCTTGCTTAACTATCGCAGAGGAAGCGTGAACTAGTGAAATCACGTGTAATTTCGTGGTAAAAATGACAGCTTATTAATAGGCAGAGACACCATGTAGCTAATAAATTAATAGGTTGATGCCACTTTAAAAACATTGCTACCATGTCTGTCCAGTGGAAAATTTTTAGGTTGGAATGTATTGTTTTTGGCTGAAAACAGTCATAATTTTGCTATTATATTTGGTGTAACTAGTGGGGCAGAAATGACCCCTTTTCACTTTTACAGTAACATATAAGGTAACCTATTTGCCAGTTATAAGTTATTGTTCTACTAATAAAGATGCACTATACACAGGTATAGTGTTTTGTAGGTCAAACCTGGAAAAAGTTAGCATTTTAGCACCTACATTTTCATCGTCCTGTAGTCAGTTTGTTGTTTGAATGGGTTTTATAAATGCCTGAAGTGGTGAGCACAAGCCTAAGATACTATCACGTTTTATTCTACAACATTTTTTCTTGATAAAAGCGGTCGCAAACAAGTCACAATACGCGACTACAGAGGCTGTCTGGGACATTAAACCTCTCATCTACTCACTAAACAATTTTACATTTTTTTTCATTCTATTGCATAGTATTAAAGCACAAACATTCAGAGAAAATTTCTTAAAAGTTTTTTCTTATGTAATTTTGGTGGCATTAACGTTATGTGACCAAGTTTACTTACTTTTAGCTTTTTACTTTATAATTTCTGCAATATTCCAAAAGCCAGTTGTGTTTTCCTAGCCTGGTAATACCAAACTCTGCTTCTTCGCTTTGGAATTCTGGAAGGGCATAATTTAAAAGCGCTTACTTTCTTGTGGGGGTGAAAGTAACTGTAACATTTTAAATAGACATTTTAAACACATGTCTGAAGTTCAGAATCATTGATGTAAGAAAACTGTAAGATAGTATCTATCTGAGTACAGAAGTGATCTGAAATTGAGCGGAAGTACAAAGTCTGATGTAGCCAGGCTAATGTTTTTTTCTGGGCTGGCCTAAAAAAAATTATTCATCCATGCTGTGCTATGTTATGGATCCATACAGCGAATGGTTTCTTGTGTGGCCTTCAAAGTCTTCACTTAATCATCTACTCCCAAGCCATTAACAATTTACTGAATGCAACAAACGCACCATGTCCAGGATCGCTGAGGAGAAAGAGGAAATTAAAAAAGAAATATCAGATGAAAAAGAGCACTGAAAATAATACACAAAAGCAATATTATTCAAAAACCAATATCAAAAAGATCTGTTGTGATGTTTTGTTCACATCAAAGATTCATGACAAGACAAATAAATTTATTTTTAGTATAATTTTAAGTATTTACAGAAGAATGTGGACACCTTAACTCAAGCTCTCTACACTGAATGTCTACACTGCATCAAAAAACGCTACAAAATTGTTGTTTTTGGAATTGTTGTTGGAAGCAAAGCAATCACATAAATGTAAACAGTGCAGTCAGTGGCCACATCTATAAATACTGCCTGCACAGACAACTGGCAAGACAAGACACATCCAAATTCAATGATTGTGTCACCTTTGCTGTGCTACTTTCATCTGATCAACTTTTAAACTTACCTCAGATGTCTATCTGAAACCAGTTTGGGAAGGTGCACAAATGGTGCCTGCAATGTTATTTTTTGGGTACTTTGATACTACATGTCACGCCATTCTTACCTGGTGTAGACAGTGAGACCTGCCAGTTTACACCAATGACAATGTTTTATCAATTCCAAGTAACAACACTTTACTTGAGTGTTTGTTTCCATAGGCCAAGACACAAAATCCAGACACACTTCAAACTGACATAGCTAATCAAAACAGAAATTTAAAGTGGCCATTTGATGTTGCTAACATTATATTGTGTATTTGGTATAATGAAATTTGTGTATGCAGTTTAAAGGTCAAAGTTCACAGAAAAATTACAATTCTGTCGTTTATTACTCACCCTAATGTTATCCCAAACCAGTAAGATCTTCGTTCATCTTCGGAACATAAATTGCAATATTTCGGATTAAATCCGAAAGCTTTCTGATCCTCCCATAGACAACAAGGGTCTATACACGTTCAAGGCTCAAAAATGTACCAAAGACATTGTCAAAGCAATCCATGTGACGTCAGTGGTTCAATTTGAAATGTTATGAAACAACAAAAACACTTATTTCAATATTTCATTCAACATGTTACTTTTGTTGGGGAGGCGCATTCACGAGCGTGAGTAAACAGTAAACAAAGTGGCAAACTGGGTGATATGTCAGCAGCGCAGTACGTATGCATCATGGCGCTCTTGTGAACACGCATCCCAAACAGAAGAGGAAGAGAAGAAAATATTGAATAATATTTCAATATATTATTTTTCTCCCCAAAAAGTATTCTCATTGCTTCATAACATTCTGATCGAACCACTGATTTCAAATGGATTACTTTGACAATGTTTTTGGTAATTTTTTTTTAACTCTGAACGTGTATGGACCCTTGCTGACCATTTGAGAATCAGAAAGCTCTCGGATTACATCCAAATCCTTAATTTGTGTTCCAAACAAGGTCTTATGGGTTTAGGACGACATGAGGATAAGTGATCAATGACTATTTACATTTCTGGGTACACTAACCCTTTAAGTTTCAATAAAAATGCATTATTTCTCACTTGCTGTAAATTCTTGTTTCCCCTCTAAACCCTACCTTTCTAAAACAGGTAGATTTGTAGCTCATAATTCTAAAAAAGCAAAAACATTTGGGTGGTTTTATTTAAAAAAACCACACCATCACATAGAAAGTGGTGGTGGACCTCTATGGAGGGTGCTCTCAGATTACAGGGTGAGTAATTAATGACAGAATTGAAAGATCCTTTTAATTCAGGAAGACAATAGCCTTCAGTTAATTTCATGATGACAGTAAAGGATCTGGATTATGAATAGAGGGTCACTGGTCCACAAACACTGTCTTAAAATGCAAATTAGCAGTAAAGGTTGATACGCTAAATTTGGTAAAATTGTTAGATATTTAAATAATAATCTGTAAATAACCTTGGATGATCTAATATCTTCAGTTTTACTGTGGAGATCATTATTTAGCTGGTCTTTTCATGAAGGTATACCCACATTTTCTGAAGGCAAGAAAAATTATCATACCAGTAAAAGTATTGCTGTCCTTCATAAGTGCCATCATGCTCTCCATTATCAGCGAACTCCAGTTCTACGCCAAGATGGTATACGGGAGAGTTTTGTATGTTGCCCAGGTAGCGTAAGGTACCGGTGCTGATCCGTCCAGAGGGTAACATGATTCGAACCCTGTGCCCAATTTTCAGATCCAGAGGGGAGTGGGGTACAAACACTCGATGAGGTCCCCCACTACTCCTCCAGGACCTCACACTAAAGAAAGAGGCCATGAAAGCACAAGTATGGTGTTTAGACTGGACATTTAGTTTAAGATTAGAATCACAAAATGTAACACTTTAGTATACTCATATGCAAATAAGAATTATTTATTAATTAATTATTAAACTCTGAAATATGTGCTTCTGATTGGTCAGTGCACTGCATACCACAGTCAAATTTTTCTGTTTAGTACACGGTTCTCTGGAAAACTTTATTGTAGCAACATTTTCCAATGACAAGAGCAGGGCATGTATGAACATGTCCAGTTTAAAACACTATCAATGATACCTGATGTTAGACATGACAGAAGTGGCTCTAGAGTCTGATGGGCAGGAGGTTTGACTGCCACCATCTCTAAGCAATTCCACATCAGGTCCTTTCTGCTGGTGTCTGAGACAAACTGTGAAAAGTTGCAACAGATCATCTAATTATTTTTTTCAAATATTTTAATTTCACCTTAGACCAGGGCAGTCCTGGCATCCAGGCAGTCCACCAAAGAAAGCTCTTACTAGAATATTCATGCCCCTTCTCCTCAGGATTATGTCCGTTCTCCAAGCCAGACTCTAGAAAGACTTCATTTGTTTCTTCTGAATCAGTGTCTCTGTACAGCATTCCAGTCCTTACCAGAATCTCAGAGGTCAGCTAAACAGATCACATCACACAATTAAAATATATGTTAGAAAGGTTCCGCTCAAATCATACCTGTTTCCAGACTGTTTACAAAAGTGACTGTATGACTTATGAGTTAGTCATGAATCATTTGTTCAGCCAATTTGTTCAAAAACACTGATTTAATCAGAAATTAAATAAATGACGGCCTTTACAATAGAGTCAGTTAATCATTCACTCAACTGATTTGTTCAAAAATACTATATATAAAAAGTGTACTTTTTTATGATGGTGTGAATTTATTATTTCTTTTATAACTTGTTTATGAATGAATTAATTGGCCATTTTTAGGATGAATCAACTGTATAATTTGCTTGACCAATTTGTTCAAAACCTAATAATTCAGGAATAAAACACCACTAGCATGTTTTTCTCAAAATTGCAGTGGCTTTATTTTGAACTTTTTTTTATCTACATTGTCTTTTATTAATAGTGTAGTGATGTAGAACTGCTTGCACAAGTCATTTTCAAACCAAGCATAATTTAGCCCTTTGCAAAATCTGTGGGGGAAATCTTTTACCAGACAAATTCTTCAAATCTTTATGGTGCGAAACTGATGCTTTAAAATGTATCATTATACCGTAGCTTATCTGTCATGATAGATGCTAGTAGCATTCAGTGATCAACAGTCATGCCACCCAAGAATTTTTTAAGTCTACAACCCATAAGAATTGCTCCTGCTATTCCAACTAATCACAAATAATCAAGTTATAGTTATTAAAAAACATTCAATAGCAAACAAGAGTCAGGTGATCAAAGCAGAAGAAGCAATGTTGTAGCAGATTCATTTAAATGAATTTCCTTTCTGAAATATTATTAGACCCACATACCTGGTCTCTTAGATCATGTTGTCTTTTTTGCAGCTCCACAAACCGCATCTCCCATGATGCTTTCTGATTTGCAATCTCTATTTTCAATTCTTGAATCTCCCCTTCAGCCTTTAGCAATCTCTTGAACAGGCCACTTTTGTGTTTAGGCTGAACATGATTTTCTGGTTTGCCCTTCTTCTTTGAGTCTGCATTTACATCTGTCCCTTTTAGATGCTTGACATTCTGGACAACTACAGATTTATAAAAGTCTTTAGTTTGGCAAATGCTCATTGTGTTATGATATGGATAATAGAGTAAACTTATTAAGAAACTTTAGCCATTCAAACCCCCCTTTTCTTTCTAATGTTGATATAAAAAAAATGTCTGAATGTTTTTGTCTCTATAGTGAAAGTCATTGGAGTCCAGTGGTCTTGGAAGCCTTTTTACTTTCACTGTATTGCCAAAAACATAATATATTTAAACATGATATTTACAAAATATATTCTATTGCTTTCCTCAGAAGAAAGAAATTCATAAAGGTTTTGCACAACATGACTTTTCATTACCTTAACAAAAACGCAGAAATAAACTGTTTTACTCCAGTTTAAAAGGCTTCTTAATTTTTTGATTTATGCGATATTTACAGACTATTTCTTATTCCATAAAACTATCCTGCCATCTATTGGACAGGTATGAACATTACATTTACATTGCAGTTGACAATCAACTGAGCTTCTTCCTTAGTACAATAACTTGATTGATGACTTTCTTCATTGATGTCTGGACTTACCTGAGGTCAGTTTTGATGATGGTAATTTATAGTCAGTGTCAGCTGCATGCTGTGTCCATGGTGCAGATTTTAGAGCAAAATATGGGCTTACCTACAGTATAAATAAATAATATTTGATTTGATTTACTAGTGCATTTGCGTAGCAATATAGTAAAACTACAATATATTTATAGAATGTATTAACATAATGAGGACATGATTACCCAGAAAAACCTCCATGTGCCCAGCAGGCCCTTGAGAGTCCAGGCAACTGCTGGCCACAGTACATACGTAGCCATTTTCAGAAGATTTCACATACTGCCTGCAATACAAAATCCAATAGAAGCCAAGCCATTGTGTATATGAAGTCCTTAAACTCTGAATGATTTGATTTTAACCAACCACTGAGGCTTTTAGAGAAAGAGGAATGAATCTATTAACTTTCTTTAAAACACTAAAGCAGGTTACCTTGATTCAATGTTGCAGTAGCCAAATACAGTTCTATGTTGAACTCCAGTGGATGAGAATTATCCTGTTGGTTTGTTTCTCTTCATTTGGTTATCTGATGGCATGTTCATAGACCAACATGCTTCATGCTACCAAGCCTACTGCAGACACATTGCGATTTCAGAGACATAATCCTGTCTAATCTCATTAGTGGCTGGGTTACGTGTTCCTCTGGCATTCCTTAACATACTAATTCTGGTACCTGATCCTATTTTTCCCAAGTCCATTTACAGTATCAGTGTGTAGCAGTGACTAGTGATCAGGGAGTAAACACACTCAGATTAATCTCAAACAAGCCCAATCTGGCAAGATTTGTGTTTTAGTACACAACTAATGATGTCTACTTTTTGATGTCAACTTAAATATGAATAAGAATTAAATAAATAATCTAATAACTATTTTTTCACAATTATAAGGGAACAGGAAAAAAGTATACAGCAATTCAGATGACACATTAATGAGAGAAATTGAGTGAATTTCAGGAAAATTTTAGTGGAACTAGTTAATAATAATTTGTTAAATCAGATTTATTTATTTATTTTTACAGTATACGGTTAACATTTAAAAATTAAAAGACTAAAAACATCTTTGAGTTTGGGTGAGATGTTTTTGAGGCAGAGGCTTCAATACTTTCACTTCTCTAAAAAGTGCTGGGTTATATCTGTAAACATATTGTTGGGTAAATTGTGCTGGGTCAATATTCTGGGTTATTTGAGGTAATGTAAACACAAAGCTGGGTTTTTCATGCTGGGTCAAATGCATTTTTTTTTTTTACAACTGAACCTAACACAAAGTTGGGTTGTTCATATTGGGTCAAATGAATGCATTCACGCAAAGCTGTATTTATATGCCAGTATTTGAGAAGGTCCTCACTTCTGGGAGGTATGCATCACTGAGGTATCTCTTGACCTCTATGGTGGCATCAGCATTACTGCCATGATGCCATTGTGTTTCACTGACCCGGCTATCCAGAAGCTCCCAGAGATAGAAAAAGTTACAATTATCTGTATAAAGGTCAATATGAATTACATGAATATGATAAACAGGACATTGATAGACTTCTTCAAATACAAAACTAAGGTTGTTCTAGCAAATGCCTTTAAAAGTGTGATTATGCTATTACTGATTTGTTATTTGAAGTAAGATAAAGTTTGATCACATTAAATGACACTTTATTAGTTGTGTCCAGACTAAAGTGTTCCCACACTTGAGAATGGGTTCACTTGCATACATTTTCCATGTTGTTTCCAAAAAGCTGAGGACGGCGTTTGAAAAGATGCCATTTACATGCAGCAAACAAGTTTGTAGTTGAGAAAGGACTTTTATTCTTTTTTGGGAACAGTAATTGATCACCTTGATTTACAAACAACAGACATTCAAATTTAATTTCTTAATAGCAATATATTTTATTAGCAATAAAACACCTTAAACTCCAAAATATTAAATTAATAATACTAATAATAATAATAATAACAACGCTCATATAGGCATGACATTGAATATAATGATTACATTGATATGGACGGGTATGGGACAGTGCACTCGACGTGCTTTGTATTTGAGTCCGGCGTCAGTGTCAGTCAAGACAAAAATTCATTTACACAGATCACGTCACAGCCTCATTTCAAGCAATGCTCCGAAAACACTGCTTTGAAGCACTAACGTTAGTGTGTTGAAAACTTGAAGAGTGTGTCGACACTAGGTTTCGATCTGCCCATCCCTACTGTCTGCATGTCTTTGTAATGTTTTGCAAGAATTTCGTACTAACATTTACCTTTTAAGGACATATTTTTTTCAAGTAACATGCCAAATCCAACAATATGTCCATCATTTTTATGTTGAGCACTTTTGCGTCCTTTTTCACTCAGGTAAGGTTAGCCTAACTTTACCTGCACTGGCTAAAACACAGAGGTCTTTCTCTCTTCTATCCCACCTTTATGCAGATTTACCACCTCCATTAAGGTTTCGCCCGCCTCCGCAGAGGCAGCCTATCCCCTTACCTCTCTCTACCTTACTGTCTCCACAGAGACTTTTCTCCTTCCAACCTTCGCAAAGGTTCTCTATCTTAAAGTTTTCCCTTTCACGCCTCCGCTGCAGGTACTTTTTACAAAGCTATCGTTCGTCCCTCCCCACCTCCGCAGAGGTACCCCATCCATAGCTATGAAAGGACCAAGCCGGATGCCAAGCTCTATGTCACAAACAGCGCTTCTGTGGCTCTCTCGGTTGGTCAGCAGCGGGAACCTTCACCAGACTTTTAGTTCCTACCTGGATGCTTTTCACCCACGCACCTCAGTTGATTCCTCACAGGTGTTTGTTATTTTCTAGCCTTTATAAGGCACAGACTTTGAAGCTTTCAGTGCAAAGTCTTATCGTCCTTTATGGTGGTACTGCTGAGCGTTTCTATCTGTGTTTGTCTTCCCGTGTATGACCCTGGACTGTGTTTACCGATCACGATTGTTGCTGCCTGCCATTTTGATCTCTGCCTGTGTTTTGACTACTCTATTGCATTACCTCTGACATATCTGTTTGCTGTGGATTTGACTCATTGCCTGTTAATCAATAAAGCCTTGCAAATGGATCAGGACGTCTCTGATCAACCATTACAGAAGACTTCGCCCACAACGGATCCAGCGGCTTTACAGGATGTAGTCACTGAGGTATCACGTCAAGCCTCCATGTTACCGGCTACCACTCATGCCATCCGCATTGGAGCAGTTACGCAGGGCACGCATCTTCACCAAGCTGGATCTCCGATCTGCCTACAACCTCATTCGTATCCGAGCCGGGGATGAATGGAAGACGGCTTTCTCTACCACAAATGGACATTATGAATATTTGGTTATGCCCTTTGGATTAGCAAATATCCCATCCGTGTTCCAAGCCATGATTAATGATGTGTTCCGTGACATGTTAAACAAGTTTGTTATCGTCTACATAGATGATATCTTGATATATTCTGAGAGCCAGAAAGAGCATATTCAACACGTTCGGGCTGTTCTTCAACGTCTAATTTAACAAAACCTGTATGCCAAACTACCGAAATGTGAGTTCTACCTCACCACCATCTCATTCCTGGGGTATGTTATCAGTACAGAAGGAGTTAGCATGGATGACAAGAAGGTAGCAGCAGTGCTGAACTGGCCTCAACCCCACACAGTAAAGGAACTGCAGAGATTTCTGGGGTTTGCGAACTTTCATCGACGATTCATTCGAGGATTCAGCCAGGTTGCGGTTCCTCTCACCGCTCTGACTTGCGGGGGTTCAGCAAGAATTGCATGGTCAGCCTCCTGTGATAAAGCCTTCCAACAACTTAAGGACCGATTTACCTCTGCCCCCATACTACGGCATCCCAACCCAGAACGTCAATTCATAGTAAAGGTGGATGGTTCTAATACTGGTATAGGCGCAGTTCTGTCTCAGCATCATGGAGAACCCGCCAAGGTCCACCCTTGCGCCTTTTAATCACAAAAGCTAAATCAGGCAGAGCGCAATTATGACGTCGGAGATCGTGAGCTGTTAGCTATGAAGGCAGCCCTGGAGGAGTGGCAACATTTCAAGCTACCCTGTGCTTGAAAATTCATCATCTACGATCCTTTCCCCGACCCTGATTGTAGCTCCCGTCCAGTGGGATATAACGGCAGATATCACTGACGCTCAACTCACCGACCCTCCACCTGCCGAATGTCCACAGGATAGAACCTATGTACCCCAAGTACTCCGCTCACGCCTTCTCCAGCTCATCCATGAGAACCCTAGTGTCGGACACCCTGGGATTCAGGCCACTCGGGAGATAGTGGCTAATCAGTTCTGGTGGCTCAATATGAATCAAGACATCACCACATATGTCAAATCATGTAACATCTGCAGCGCTACTAAGCCATCACACCAACGACCTGCAGGCCTTCTACAACCTCTACCCATACCCCATCGTCCCTGGTCACACCTAGCAGTGGACTTTGTCACCGATTTACCACCCTCCAACAATAATACCACCATTTTAACCATTATAGACCGTTTCTCTAAGGCCTGTCGCATAGGCGGAGCGTGTGTAAGGCTAGGGTAGGCTTAGCCTTCCCCTGGCCGAGGGGACTTGGGAGAAAAATTCCATT
>JAUCMT010000032.1:2028260-2038730 GCA_032357475.1 Enteromius thamalakanensis
ATCGTTGAACTATGCTGGTAACGACGGAACTTGCGACCATAGTAGACTAACTATGCCTTTGGGAAACGCACCCCAGAAACGTCCTGGGACCAAAAACATCACTTCCTTAAGCCACAGAATAGCGCTTGAAATGGTTTATAGTGATTAATCAGCTCCGCCCCCTTGTTAATCTTGTTTGTCTCTGCCTTTAAATGCTGGTTGTGTTCGTCAGTTTAACCGTTAGTGTTTTTTCCCTGGTATTAAGCAGTTTATTGTATCCTGTTATTCTGTGTTTCCTTGTGGATATTGTACTTCCATCGACATTAGAGTTACTTTGCAAACTATCTAGGTTTTTGCTTTTTGGTGCAGTGGTAGTTAACATGCTGATAAAGGCACATATGCACAACATTACATCGAACAAACAGCTGTGAGCCATAAAGCAAACACAGACAGTTATGCTGCCGGGTCGGGATGTTGTTGTCTGGCAAACCCATCAGAAGATTCCAGTATCTGAAGCCAGCTTTAAAGTGTCTTGCTTATATAATGCGGCAGAGGACAAAGAGTTAACAGGAGTCCAAGTTAACCTTTTGTTGAAAGATATTGTAGTCTTTCATGTAGGAAGTATTTACTTCACCTTTTCAAAACACTGTGGACTGATTGCTCTGAAAACTGTATGTATATCCAGTGCTACATTTACCAAAACAAATTACAAACATTGAGAAAGCCTAAACAACAAAATATGCATCATGAAGCAAAAGTTAGAGTTTCACTCATTGACTAAATTGACAGTGACATTTATTTTCATGCACTGTTTGCATTGTTTAGTGCCCAATTACCAAAACAAACATGCAAAATCGTTTAACGCCACAAATCCACCCATAAAATTACTACCCAACACAATTAGTGTGGTGTAATTTTCCATCTTGCAATGCTAGGTTAAGAATTATTCAGCAGGCTGAATCTGTCATGCTATACTGGAATTATATTGCATTTTTCTATCACTGGGTTCAAGTCTCTAATGCCAAAATTGTAGCAATTAGTTATAGCAACTTATTTGGGTAACTATATATTTTAGGATCTCTTGACATTTAGCATGTGCTCATTAGCATACATCTTACTGAAATAATAGCCATTTATTAGTACTAATTAAGCACATATTAATGCCTTATTCTACATGAACTTATTCTACCCAATTCCTAAACTTAACAACTACCACACTAACTATTAATAAGCAGCAAATTGGGAATGTATTGATGGGAAAGTTGTATTTATTAGTGTATAAGTGTTCCTAATTCTGCATTGTTACCAAAATTTGATATCTCATCTACAATATATGTCACTTACCTAAGTTTAACTAAACATATTATTTTAAGTCAAGCATAAACACTTGCTTTTTAAGTGAAAACCACGCAATTACTTATTCTAATGTTGAATTTTAAAATTACTTTTAATTTTTATTCTAACTTTAACACATTTTGAGCAGTAAATGGTAAGGTTTACAGCTCATTGCTTAAAATTAAAAGTCAAATCAAGTCATGTCACTTTTATTTATATAACGCTTTTAACAATACAGATTGTAGCAAAGCACTGAACATTATCAAATAGAAGAACAGAGTGATGGTAATGTATAATGACCAGAATTACTTTAAATAAATAAACTTTATTTATCAAATGCAGAGACTGTCCCTGTAGTCAAAGCGACGATAATCACATGTGAAGTATAGCTCCATTGCTCTTCAATGTAAAAGATAAGAAAAAAAACAAGATCATACTTTGTTAGTTTTAATAAATAAAAGTGTAAAAAAAAATGTATATGTTTTTGCTGTATCGAAAACATACCGAACCGTGACACTACTGTATTGTCGAATCGAACCGATCCATGACTTTTGTGAACCGTTACACCCCTAATAGATAGATAGATAGATAGAGTGGTGCTGAACTCTTGTGTGTGCTAATTGGAGTATGAATAACAGGGACTCAGTGGAGGCTGGTTTGGGCCGGCAGATGAATTAGGAAAGACAATGCGTCCTGACAGGTGCAGGTAAACCCCGACTGTGCTGAGCTGCCCAGTGAAGACGGGTTAGAGAGGAGAGCAGACATACTCCTCCTGCTGTTAATCAATGTCGACTTGTGACTGCTGCGAGAGACCACAGACCCTCATGCTGCTCTCACACGTCCCATGCCAGTGCAGGGTGAGGGTGTCCACCACAGTTCTACAGCATTCTGCCCAGCAAAATACACCGTTTTATACTTTGCTTCATTTTGGTCAAAATATGTGTTATTCAAGTCACTTCAGATAAAGGAATAGTTCACCCCAAAATATAAATTACTCCATATTTTACTCGCCTCCAAGCCATCCGAGGGGACTTTCTTCTTTCAGACGAACACAGTCAGTTTTTTTAAAAATGTATCCTGGCTCTTCCAGGCTTGGTAATGCTGGTGGATGGTTATAGTTATTTTGAAGCTCCATACACCTCCAGGGGGTTAACACATGTCTTCTGAAGCAGATTGATGGGTTTTTGTAAAAAAGAAAACAAAAAAAGACTTCTGGAAATGGTTGTATGCACATTTGCGAGAGAGACAAGTTCTGGCTTCTTGACTTGGCAAATAGGTTAGTTTTACAACAGATATATGTGGCTTATGGACACGAGGAGTGCTATTTAGTTTATAGGTGTTATCCAATAAGCCCTTAATAAAAAGCCTAATTGTCTGTGTGGTGGTGTTCTTTTGAGCAGACCTGGTTGAGGAGCTACATCAAGCTCTTCCAGACCCCGTGTCAACGCTGTGGCAAGTACCTGCAGGAGGGCCTTCCTCCTACGTGGAGGGACTTCCGAACCTTGGAGGCGTTCCATGACACCTGCAGACAGTGACGCTGTCCCGGATCACATTGTATTCCAGGGCTTGGAAAACTCCTCTGCTCTGCAGAAGTCTGTGTTGCGGACAGTTCATCATGAGGACGTTTTCCAGTCTGTTGATTTCCACAGCTTTGCTACATCATTTTTTGGAAGAACATTATTCCCCGGATATCATACAATGTTTTTCCATCAGATTTGAAAAGAGAAAATGCAAAATGCAAATGGATTTCAGAATGTAAATATCTAGAAGGCTGTCTTTCACAAATAAGTCGTAATCTTTAATGTCGTAGGTGCTCTCTGTTTGAAAGAAAAATTGCCCATTTTTGACTTTTAAATAAACTCCTTTTGCTTTGCTTTTTTCACATCTTGTCTCGTGATTTAAAAAAAAAAAAAAAAACATTGGTCATAGCCTTTCTTTTTTTATGTTCAAAATAGGTTAGGCAGATTTGCTAGTCTGCAAAAAAAAATTGCAAATGTCGGCAGAATCTTTTCCTGCTTTTAAATATGCTTGTATAAACTTCAGAAACCAATGCAAAAAAAAAAGCCAAATGTACATAGTTCATGAAAAATACATTGCAAGCTAGAGTACATTCTAATAAGTGTATGACCCTGAGATCGCAGTTGCTTTTCATTTCTTATGCAAGATTTAGACGGAGTGATAATGGCCCTCCATGAGTGTTTGCATGGGAACATTAGCTTTCCTTTTCTAACCCCACCTGACACGACTTCACTTTTGCAATGACATATTGTACATGCAAGTTTAAATTATTGAACATTTGTTTGCAGCATGATAAATCAGTTCTGGTGGTCACCATGACCATAAACAAAGGCAACTTTTAAGTGTTGCATGTTCATCCAAACCACAAGTCAATGTACAGTTGTGTTCAAAATAATAGCAGTGTTTTTTAAAATGTGAGTAAAGCTCAGAATACACATTATATTTTATTTCAAAACATGAAAAACAATTAATATGTTAATTACTTTACAGAAAATGGCGGAATAAATGATTTTGGGCTGTTCAAAACAATAGCAGTGTCTGCCTTTTTCAATACAAACTCAAGTTTTTACTTCATAAACTGAAAAAACTGTTTGTCAGTCAACCCCCAAACTTTGAATTAAAGCCACAGTACACTCTGAAGACCGTGGAGCATGGTGATGCAAGCATCATGATATGGGGCTGTTTCTCTTACTATGGTGTCGGGCCTATTTATCACATACCAGGGATCATGGATCAATTTGCTTATAACAAAATACTTGAAGAGGTCATGCTGCCTTACGGTAAAGAGGAAATGCCCTTGAAATGGGTGTTTCATCAAGGCAATGACCCCAAACACACCAGTAAGCGAGCAGCATCTTGGTTCCAGACCAACAAAATTAAAGTTATGGAGTGGCCAGCCCAATCCCCAGACCTTAACCCAATAGTTATTCACAGGAGAGCTAATTTTTTCAGTTTTGTGAAGTAAAAATTTGAGTTTGTATTGAAAAAGGCAGACACTGCTATTTTTTGAACAGCCCAATATAATTTTTCTGTCATTTTTTTCTAAAGTAATTAAAATATTGTTAGTTTTTCTTCATGTTTTGATGTAAAAATATAATGTGCAGTGTTCCCAATAAATGGAAATCAAAATAGTATAAGAATTCTGAGCTTTATTCACTATTATTTCGAACACGACTATATGTGTTGTACTTGACTGTTGAGTGCCCTTGACCTGACCATTTAGCTGGCAGTAACCACTCTGTGGCTGAAGCCCTGCTCCTGTTCCTCGATGCCCTTCCTGAACCAGTGATCCCCTTCTCCTTCTACACACAGTGCTTAGACTGCTGCTTAGACAGCGGCCAGTGTCGGCAGGTTTGTGTTTTAAATATCCGTCTTTCAGTGTAGTGTCTATTTCTGCTATTGTTGTGTGTTTATGTCACAGTAAAAAACAAAACATAAATAACATGTTTCCTTTCTCTTTCTGTCCACAGATCATTTCTGTGCTACCTCAGTGTCATAAAAACGTTTTTAACTATTTGACGGCCTTTCTTCAAGAGATGTTGAAGTACTCCGCACACAACCGACTGGATGTCAATATTTTAGGTAGGTTGACGTTGCACTTTCACTACTTGTTTTTGTGTATTTTTGTCTGCTAATTTTGAGAGCACAGGCCAGTTTCAGTGGAAAGCAGAACTCAAAGGTTTATTTTACCCTAGACACATTCAGTACTCAGTAAAGATAAGTGTCATCCTACTTATAATTAAAAACCGCTTAGTTGCATAATTAAGAAGTCTGTTCATGTTGTACTTAAAATGTATTAAAATGAAAGAAAGTTTTAGCGTCTGTTTTAATTTTCCCATCATGAAAAACCTGGAAACATCAGGGAAGTGGATGTGGAACTGACTAACTTTGTCTTTTGTTTTCAGCCCCGATCTTTGCTGGCCTTTTGCTCAGGTCGCCCACAAAGCAAAATCTCATAGAGAAAAGAAAGGTGAAGGAGTTTTTCCAACATTTCTTGGTCCAGACACCCTCTGACAGAGATATTCACGATAAACTACCTTAATAATGTGCTGCATCTTGTTGCCTTTTATTATTTCACATGCCTAGTTTCTCCAGGTATCTGCAGAATTATGTCGATAAACTTTGTAGTTGCCATTTAATTGAAAGCATTATGAACAGATATTGAAGCTCATAATTTGTTTTATTACTAAACAAATAGGAGTTTTTATTTGAAAAGCAATGGTTATTTAATGAAACATATTTGTATTTTAATGTTTGTAAATAAAAAAGTTGTTCTTTTATATGTCTCAATGTTTGCCTTTTCTTGTTTTCTTCTAAATAATTGTATTTTATTATTAACTAGAGAATTTTGTAGTATAGTATTATATTAGTAGTATATATATTTCTTTTTATTTTAATGCTTTTTGTTTTTCATGATTTTTTACACCAATCTAAATGAAGTACTAAAAAGTACTAAAAATACCAAAGGTACATGGTAATGGTAATTTATACAAAGAAAATGTATGTACAGTAGATCCAGTTATAGTATGCATACTCTCCAAGGCAGAGCCAAGTCTATTACTTCTTAAATCTCCCTCCACTTTCTCCTCATACCTAGCTTTAGCTCTCCTAATTTTTCCTATTTTATTTGTTTTTGCAAATTATGCTTTTTTTCTAAATCACATGCATGAAATGCCTTATTTCTTTCAATTATAAGGGACTTTATAGATTTAGTTATTCATGGTGTTTTTGAGGGACAAGCATATCCTCACAAACATGTATGTAACTGCTTACCACATCTGTTAATTCATCAATATTTCTTAATAGACTTGTTTTCAGCCCTTCTACCTAACACAGGAATTAAAAGTACAGCATTATGATCAGAAAACTCAATTGTGGATTACTAATAAACTTGTATGCACCTCTAACTTATTGGTTTTGTGGTTAAACTTTTTTTTCGTCTTTGACCCATGTATATATATATATATATCGAGGTGTAAAAGAAATTTATATTGTCTATATATGTATGTATGTTTGTAAAAGCCTTATTTCTTAAAACCATTTCAAGTATTTCAAAATGTACATTCAGTATTCCAAATATTTAGCATGATTTTGCTCATAACTTACATAATTGTAATGAAAATACATAATAAATATGCTAAAGAAAATGCTAGAAGCATCATCTCAGACTTGTTAGTCACTAATAAAAAAATAAATAAAAATACAGTCAATTGGGTCCCATTAGTTAATTAATGCATTAATTAACAATGAGCAATGTATTTGTTACCATATGTATTCAGTTTCTCATGGTTAGTTCGTTGTTAGCTCAGGTTCATGAAATATTAATTTTTTTTTCTAAATGTTGGAATTAACATCAACAAAAATCCATAAATGCTTTCAAAATATTGCCCTCGTTGGTTCATTATAACCAATGTAGTTCAATAATGTGAATAAATAGAACCTTATTGTAAAGTGTCATCAGAACATTAAGAACAACATTAAGAAATGCTGCAGTAGTATTGTTCATTAGTTCTTGTTAACTATACTTAACTCCTGTTAATGATATCTTTTTGTAGCGTGTTAAGTAGTTTACATCTCAGCTTGTTAAAACCAATCTGCTAAAATGACAATAAAGTTGACCTTGATATAAATGTTAAATATGTTTTCTGCTTTTTTACAACTAGTATGTTTTTGAGGTAAGATGTGATGAATCTGTCAGTGGTGTGATGCCGACATGAACTGAACGCTGTATGAAGTGAACGGCGCTGCTGTTCATGATGGTGCCGCTGGGGAGGAATGAATACAGGACCCGATACACAACATTAAAGAAGCCTCTACCGTCTTTATAACACTGGTAAATACATGGAAATATTTGAATCTGCTTTTTTTGGCGGTGTTAAATCGTGTCGATGTCGTTCAGATGTTTTAACGGCTTGGCTCAGTTTCATTATAGTTTCTGTTCAATGCTAACGGGGTAAAACAGTTAGCATAACGTTACATCCACGCTATATTCTTTAACCATCACTTATCATCCGTGTTAAGAGTATTTTAGACTTTAACTGGTTAAATTGACAATTTAACTGCGCTTGTGTCAAACGACACCGGTTAATATGATCTTAAAATGACAGTTAATGGCGTGCTAATGATGCTAACGCCTGTCACTGATGTGAATGGAGACTCTGCTAGCACATTAGCCTGTTAGCTTTTCTTTGCATTATTAAAATACGACCGCTTTAAGTGATCATATGAAATATGTGTTGCTTAATTATTTCAGTCCTTTCGTCCTCGGGATAATATTAATGTTGAACGGACAGAAGAAGATGAACTAATGACTGGAGCTTCAATACACAGGTGAGCTAAGTTAGCAGTACTGACATGACAGTTTGTTTTCATAAAAAAAAATATATATATATGTTTCAAGTTTAAGCTGGATATGACTCGTTTACGACAGCACGGCATTAAATACTGCGTGATTTTAATGCCTCTAATGCAGTCGCTGGTTTCTCTGAGAAATGTGAATATTTTCATTCATGGCTTGTGCTTGTCATCGATGTCAAAGTGAATAAGGAAACTTCTAGAAAGTCACATAAACTGACTTGCTATAAGGCTGAGTGTGTGATATTATGAGGAATATTTTGTTGTCATAGTTTGTTTTGAGACACAATGTCCTCTTTGTAACTGTGTAGTAGTATTAGAAAGGCATTTATAGTGTACACTGTCTGCCTTACATACCGCCTCAGTCAGCTGCCTTCCTAGACTGCATTTTTGGGCACGATATCCTAGTCAGCTGTCTTCCTAGACATTGTTTTTGTCATAATAATCTAGAGAGCTTCCCCTCTATAGCATTTCAAGCATCATGATATAGACAGCATTTATGGCTATTATAACTTAGTACAGTATCTTCCTAGATAACCCCATCATCTTAAAAAAAAGTATCGATATTTTCAGGCATCAGAGGTGTCGGCTCAAAACATAATTTTGTTCAAAGTGCCGTCTAGCTAGTCAGCTTGCTAGGTTTTGTGACACAGCTGATGTGTCTGGGTCATTTGTGTTTCAGGTTTACCATTATGTGTTCATTTGTTATAGTTTCATGGCAACAGTGGTTTCAGTTTACAAATGCATCTTTACACTGATTGTTTTGTAGTTACTCTAACACTGGCCAAAAATAGTTTCCCTGCATTGTCCTAGTTTCCTGTGACAGTACAAGACATGGTGCTGTTTTCACAACACAGTACATTGTTTGTTATTGATATTAGAATACCTCTTATCACTGTAATTATACTGATTTATATGCATGATTTATGTAAATGTACTTAAACTTACAATTTGCAAAAAAAAAAAAAAAGTTAACATGTACATTGCACTGTAATGGATCCTTATTGTTCCTCATTTAATCATTATAATAACCTGCGGTTGTTATAATAATTCAGGAAGGAATGGTGTTATGTTAGTATTGATTATCCCCCATCAAAGTATTTATTCATTTTGTTATAACCTTTTTATATTTTCTGTTTTCAGTTTTCATTTTAGTACTTTTTTTTCTTTTTCACTTTTTATATTTTACATATATATATTTTATATTTATATTTCGGCTTTATTTTTGTTACTGTATTCATTTGTTTTTCATCTGATATTTGTATCTTATTTCAACTTCATTTCATTTACTGAAAAAACAAAATCATCTTTAATTTAAAGATAAAAAGAGCTATAAATCCTTATTACTTGGAATCTTGTACTATGAATATAGTCTTAAACCTCTTTGAATGTATTCCAGCCGCAACAAAAGCAAGCACGTGGACACCAACCCAGGTCTGAGCTCCTCCGTCAGGATCATGGGAGAGAATGGCCCTCTCACGGAGACAGCCATGCTCTTTGAGGATGAGGAAGATGATGTGGACAAACTGGGACAAGAAGAGGAAGATTTTGACAAAGACGACGGAATAATTTCGGGACCTTCATGTTCCTCGGGACGGGTCTACGATCGCACCACCGTGCTCATCGAGCAAGACCCCATCCGCCTGGACGAGGAGGGCGAGGAGGACGGCATGGCCTTTCTGCCGGAGGGAGAGGGAGAAGGAGATGAGGGCTCTCTTGCCTTTATGGGTGACCCGGATGGTATGTCGCAAGGATACATACACCATACCATCTCAGCGGACCAGATACAGTTCATCATTAACCCGGGGTCCACCCCTATGCCACGAAACATCGAGGGAGCAACGCTCACGCTACACTCCGAGTGCCCTGAGACCAAGCAGAGAGAGGTGAGCAGCGTATATATAACAGAGCATTCTGTGACAACCCTTGTTGTCTTGTTTGTGTTAAATCTGGTTGTACCGGTAAGACCCGTTGTGTGTCCATCAGTCAGATGTGCTTGTTCAGTGAAATAACATCAGATAAGCCAAGATAGGGGATATGTGTGCTTGCACGGGGCATTCATCCCCACAGGATCTGTGTTTCCACATGATTTCACATCCGAGCTCTGGACCCAGCTGATTGCTGGTCCAGTAAACTTCCTCCATCTGTGAGTCTGGTAAAATCACAACTGGCCTGTGTCGTTGTTTTTTTGCACTATCCAGACCTCATTTTGTCCCTAACCACATGCTAAACATACGGTCTGGAAGTCAGTCAGACGCTAATGCACTGACCACTTGGATTTATACTGTTTTAAAACTGATTATAGGGCCCTGAGAAGTTCCTTTTTCATATTCCTTAAATTTTCCCTGAATTCTGTGTTATCTGTTTTTAGTATTTTAATTTTTATGATTTCGTTACATAGTAATAGTCAGAAGTTATGTCTATAAAATTGATATAATAAAATCTACAGTACCTGTCAATAACAGTAAATATCTGTTTCAAATGAAACGTCCAGTCAGAGATGTTTTCTGTAGGCAAATCAGAAGAATCCCCTTACAGAGTTCCTGCTGCTTGCAGGTCCACCTAATATAATCAGAGGAAGAAAAATGCATACGCACGTTGTAAATAAGAGATTGATTGTGTAGTTAGTCATTGAGTTATTATTAATTGTTTTAAGAGTGAAAAAGAGTAGGGCTGTAATCAACCAAAGAAAATCTTGGTCGACTGCAGTCCTGAAACTTTCGACTAAAAATCGACTAAAAATGACGTTGTGGAGAAAAAAAAAAGTATGTTACATTAATTAGA
>JAUCMT010000032.1:2073748-2095679 GCA_032357475.1 Enteromius thamalakanensis
TTCATACCTGGGACAGTTGAAATTAAGCTCAGGAGCATTCACGTTGCTTTTATAGATGCTACTACATTTCAGGTGAAATGAATCCATAGCAAATTCAATTGAATGGTGTTGTATAACTCTTTGCAGAGAGACCAAGAGACTCTTCGGATATTTTAAAGTTGAATTTTTTCTGTATTCAGGATAACTCTCTGCAGTCATCAAAGTAGTCTTCAAAATAGTCTGTGGAATCCTCCATCTCGTTCTGAACCCTCCCGGCTGGACGATTAGTAGCTGGTACACAGGGACCCACCCCGGTGCCTTTCTTCTCTGAAGTGTATGATGAGCTCACTCGGTCGTGGAAGGCCTCTCCTGGTGGAGGGCCGGGTGAAAATTCCAAAATCTCGTTAAGAAGAGTGGTTTTCTCTCTATCTCTAGGTCTCCTGAGGGGACGAGGTGTTGTGTACAGGCCTGTAAAAAGAGCTTCGTTACACACTCACTCTCCTCTCATTGCAGGCAGCAGTTTGAGAGCCGGGAGGACGGTCCCATGGACTTCCAGCCTCACTACTGCCGAAACGCAGGTAAGAGTTGCACACATTTAGCTGCTTCAGGCTGCATAGAGACGCCCGGGCCAGGTCCCCGCGTTCCTCATTGCTGCCCCACTACTGCCACCCCGTTAGTCCTGATGGTGCCCTTAGCACGTTCTCTAGATGCCTGGATAGGGTTCAGGCCATCTCATTGTCTCATCCAGACCGGCTCAGCTATGCGATTAAATTCTCCCAGCGACCTCCAGGGTTCAGCGGCGTTCGCTTCACATCAGTGAACGCTGCAAGTGCCCCTGTCTTGCGTGCAGAGATTGCTACCCTCTTACAGAAGGGAGCAATAGAGCCGGTCCCTCCAGCCGATATGAGGACAGGTTTTTACAGCCGGTACTTCATAGTGCCCAAGAAAGGTGGTGGGCTACCATCAATCCTGGATCCTGGATCCTGCGAGTCTTAAATTGAGCTCTTCACAGGCTTCCGTTCAAGATGTTGACATCGAAACGCATTTTCAAGTGCATCTGTCCCCAGAATTGATTTGCAGCAATGGTCTATCAAGGTCTATGCTTCAGACTTCTGCATGTCTTCTCAGATGTCCCAGTGGTCCAGTTACTTAGGTAGTGCAGGTGCTGGTATCCTGTGGTTTGAGTCCCTGCCTAGAGACCAGTAAGAGGTGATAGCAGATCTTCCTCTACCATTAGTTCTGGTGGGTCGGGCCACGACGGCAGGTCCTCTTCCACCATTGGCTCTGGTGGGTCGGGCCACGACAACAAGTCCTCCTCCGCCATGGGCTCTGGTGGGTCGGGCCACGGTGGTGGACCAAAGTCCACAAAGATGAGCGCGTCCGCAGTTGCGAACGCCATCTTCAAGTTTGGGTCAGTTGTTCTGTAATGTCTGAGCTGATTGTGTGGACTCGCGCTCTCGCTCCCTTACGAGCAGGCAGGACTCAGAGGCAGGAATAGCGTAGACTGGAACATTTATCAAAATAAACAAAACAAAGAAATCAAGGGAAAAGCGGAGAGCTATTCAGAGCTCCAATAACAGACACGATACATACTTTACCAACTGACGCTAGACTGAACACAGGGAATCAAATAAATACACAGACTAATCACAGACAAGGGGAAACACCTGGACACACGGCTGGAAGGGAGTGAACACTGATGAGATGGGCGGGGTTACAAAACAAAACACAGCACATGGAGAAAATGAATGAAAACAAAACACAGAGCACGTGGAGAGGATACAAACAAAGACAGGGCCAGGTGACAGTGTGACACTCATGTACAACAGCTACAGAAATGTAACCTTTTACACATACTGGCAGCATACGATAGCATTCGAACAGGAAGAGGTAGAGGAATGAGGTACACAACATACCAATACAATGTAAATACGTTTCATCAGTTTACTTTTAAGCAGCAAGAGAATGAAATACATGAAAGAATCCTGTAAATATTTACTATCTAGTTTACAAAAACAACGTTTTAATAATGTGGCTACTAATAACGCAGTTAAATGTATCTTGTTAATGACATTATAAAGACATGCAGTTTAAGACATGTTAAATGTCATGTTATGTGCTTGAGACAAATCCGTAGTATTTTATCAAAGTCTGGGACCAAATTAATAGGCAAAGTCTATGAGAGAATCTTGAGCACTTTTAGATGCCTTATTTAGTAGGTCCAGTAGGTCCCAGTTACGACATAGTCAGATATGCTGGTCAAGGTCCTCGCGGTTCCTAGCCCGCAAGTAACGGGTCCCACTCCCGTTTCACGGTAAGAGGAGCCGTGTATTGTCTAGTCGGTCCTGGTTACGCAGCTGTGTCCAGTCACGTCAGTTTGCGATTTGGGTTTCGTGTGGCCGGATCCGCCAGACCCAGTCTGTGATCCCAATCCTGAGTGGCCGGATCCGCTAGACCCTATCTGTGATCAGGACTCAGGTTGGCTGGATCCGCCCGAGCCTGTTGATCAACCAGATTGGTTAATGTAAGAAGCGCCAGAGGCTTTGGTGAAATACCGACTCCCCAAGCTTCACGTTGACTGTGAGGTCCCAGGGCTACAATTCTCCAGGGCCCCCATTCGTGGCTGCACAACCCGTGGAGGTAGCTGAGTCGCGTTCCGGAGGGTTCAGGGGGACGCTAACACAGTCTGTCGGGTTCCAAAGAGTACTTTAACCATCGGTCCAACCGCGGAGGGCGCATTCATTTCCTGATTGGTCTAGAAGGGCACATTCCCAGTTGGTCCAGCCTCAAAGGGCGCAAACTCAGTCGGCTCAGCTCAAGAGGGTGCATTCATTGTCCGTTTGGTCTCAGAGGGCGCATACCCAGTCTGTCTGGTCTCGAAGGACGCACTCACTGTCGGTCAGGTTTCAAAGGGCGTTGGCAAAGGATGGTTGGTACACGAGGGCGCAAAGTCAGTCTGGAGGCTCCAAGAGGGCTTTGTCACTTCCTGGTCGAACCAGAGGGGTTCTGCTGCCATCCGCTCCGCCCTGGAAGATGGCCTTGCTGTCCGTTTCGCCCCAGGTTGGCTTTCCTGCGAGCTAAATAAATCAGATTTGCATTTGAACCCGAACACCTACTCTACTCAGTCATAACAATATCTATCAGTGATGTGTCCAATAATCATTTATTTTCTTAGAATTTCATATGAATTCATTTATGATTAATTATGTATTGATTTATGCTTACATTAATCCTCATATCCAAATATTTACTCATTGTTACTTCAAAAGCAATGACTGATGAAGAAAACCCATCCCATCTAACAAAACACATACCAGCCTGTGTTCTTTAGCTGCTCAGTTCCTGCGTTATATCATCTGCAGTTTCTTAAAATCTCCGCTAAATGACAGTCACGCTCATAGACTATGGACCCCCAGCGAGCTGCCAGTGCAGGGCCTCTGAGACTTTGATCATAGGCAAACGTTGTCCCCTGCACGGACCGCCCTCGGTTAGCCCTCAGGAAGCCCTTACTAGGCCCACACAGTAATTTATGTAGTAATCCAAAACAATACAAATGTCTCACTATAATTAGTCTTCAGATAAATATGAGCCTGATAAAAAATGGACTTAAGGCTTTGGGAAAAACAATCCCTCATAAATAATGGTCACAACATAACTAATGTCAAAAATGTACAGTATTCAAAGGCATTTCAAATCAATGGATTTAATAAACAAAATGGAAACCATTTAATTCAGATAAATTAACACTCTTAAAGAGACAACTATTCAAATGTAACAAAAGGTTGCTCAATGTTGTTTGTATTCTGCTAGTTACATTGCGGCGCTGCCAACACTAAATCTGCATGGGCCCAAGGGTGCAAAGGTTGCTCTGGCCCAATTTGGCCATCATTGGATTAATGTGGGCAGTCTCATCGTATGGGCTATTCTCACAGAGGCTGTGGTGAGCCCAAAGCTGTGGACCTCACCTGGGAAAGCTTGTTCTGCAGGTTTGGTGTGGGTTGGCCCTAGTCTGCTGTGCCCGCAAAAAGCCAGCACGACTCTGGAGAAAGGTTTTTAAAGTTAATGTTTTTAACATAGAAATAGAAATGCTTCAGAACATACAATATTTTATTATTAGTGCTGCACTGTGACATACAGTAATACTGGTAAAATTCTACTCGTATACAATCAGTTCAAGTAAGAAAGGCTATCATAATTCTCTCAACATTATCACCACCAAAGATATGAGACGTTGTGTTTGTTAATCAAACAAGCCTGGGCTAGTGCTTCATAATTAAACGTTATTTGTTATTAAATGTTATTTAATGTGATTATGTTTACCGATATAAAACGGCCGGAGCATATAAATACCGTAGACAGAGTTTTTATAGATCTACACAAAAATAAATAATTTTGTATTAGAGACCATTCAGAACAAAATTGAAAAGACACTTTATAATAAAAAATAAAATAATGTTTCAACATGTTAATGAATAAAAACATATTCCAGTAATTTTAGATGCATCTACTAGCATTTAACCAACATATGTCCCCAGAATCAACCATACTTATTTATGTATTTATTTAAAGGATTAGCTCTATATGAGCAGTATAACCTGTGTGAGTGATCTTAACCAAATGACCTAAACACTTCTGAAACCACAGTTTCTTACAGATATTAGAATAGAATAGAATTATGAAACGTTATCAAATTCATGGAATAGCTGAAACTGTCTATATTGTATATTCACAGTAGCCCTATCTAGAATATTATGTTCATGTTTGTGTGCAAATACATATGAAAACATTCTTTTAATAGTTGTTAAAAGACATCAACTGATGCTTTAGCTCTTTATAACATTGACTATGATCCAATCATGACCAGTTTACCAAGTTTCCTGAGGGAAAATGCACTGTTTGCTGTGTGCAATCTACAAACATCTGTACCTTACAAAAGAAAATATAACTAGTGTTAAATGCAGAAACATTTTCATTCAGTAGCCTATGTGTCGTATTTTTTAGTTTCACCAAAACATACAGTGTTTCAACAAATTGCTTTCAGCATAAATGTGATCTTAGTTTCCGCCTTTGAGATAACTCATTAATCTGCTTAAAATATCATTATCACAAATGCCTCTTTAAAACTATGTTGCTTTACAAAAACTAACAAAACAAAACAAAATATATACCTCTATATAAATCAGAAAAGTTTCTTTAACCCTTGTTGTTGATGTGATGTGTGTGCTGTACACATGCTTATTGTCTATACAAATGTAATTGTAAATATGGCTCATTGATAGATAGGTTACTTGTTACCATAGCAACAGTGCATTGATCAATCGGCGTGCTGGTTTGATTATTGATTGTTTGGATGGAGGAGGGCTATTTCTATTCCTGCATCTCTGATCGCTGAATGATGATGGATGAAACAAGCACGGTTTAAAAAGGTAACGTCCAAAAAGCGCGGCAGCGCACGCGACGAACAGAGCTCAGCTTCCCTCACATCTGTCATTATTCCGCCTCCTGAACTCACACATGATAGTTATTCCGTATTCATCGATCTGATTAAAACTAAGAACAACAGCATCTAGCTAAATATTCTGCGCAAATGTGGGAGCTTCATTTTAAAAAAATGTTTCTGTTGTTAATAAAAGCCGATTAAGTTACTTTTTAGTTGCGCATAATAATGATAATCTAAACTGTAATAATAATAATGATAAACGGCCTATACATTTAATATACGGTACATGCCTTATAATATTAAACTGTAATAATAGAGCGAAAAAAGAGCGAAATATTGATTATTTTGTGTAGCCTAACATCTGAATGAAATTAAAAGATCGAATATCCTACATTTTTCCTGAACGCAGATTTATTAGCCTGTAATAGCCTAATGAATGTGTAAAATTAAAATGTGTTGAATAGTAAATAAAGTCGTTGAATTATTGTTTTGTTTTGTTTTTATTTTATTTTTTTTTATTATGCAAGAAAAAAAAACAAGTTAAACTATAATTTGATTTATTGTTTATTACGCTGCATTCGGTTGGGACGGAATTCATCACATAATGCTGAAATTTATTTAAAACAAAAATATCAGATGATAATATGTACTAATGATTAGACTTTAAACATCTTAAGGTGCATTTGTTGTATAAAAAAAAAAAAAAAAGGAAAAAGAAGACGAAAAAAGGAATCCTTTACTCTCGAAAGCGTTATAAATCTGAATTACAGTACAATTAAATTAATCATAATTATTAAGCATACTTTGTCTCTCGTAATAAATGACTATGCTTTGAAGCTGCATTCATTCTGTCAAACATACTATTTCTAATTTTCTGATCATAACAGAAACCCTATCAAATATTTGATCATAAGACAAATTTATTTAGAAACATCAAAAAAAATTGTCATTAAAAGAAAATTGTTAATTAATCAGAATTCAACAGATCAATGACCAATTAAATGCTGAGCACCACCTGATGAAATAATGCAAGGTTTAACTTCGTACAAACAAACATCTAATAATGTGGGCTCTTGGTCACCTACGTGTGGAGGAGTTTTGGGGGCCGGGCGTGAGCGCGGTGGTCTCTATGTGTGATTGGCTTGTTTAGGACAAAGGGGGGCATCCACTGAGGAATTGGTGTTGGTCATCCTGGAGGGGAGAGTGATTGGGAATCACGTGGACTTGACCGAAACACGGAGAGAGAGGGGGTCGAGCGTGAGAAGCATCATCAGTTCAGAGCAGCCACCGAGAGATCACCTGAAGAACCAAGATTTAACGCAGACATCTCACACTCAACATCAGGACAAAACAGAGGGGAGGCGAAGAGAGGAACCCATGGCAGAGGGTATGTCATTGGTTTTTGGAAGTTCTGGTCCTCTTCATGAAGGTAGCCATCATCAAGGTGTTGTTTGGAAGACGCGGGTGTTGGGGGTCCGCGCATTCAGGTTTCTTCGTCTCCGTGTGTTTTCTTTCTGACCCCACTCCCCCGTGTGCGCGTGCAACAGAGGGTCTCGTGGAGATCCGCTTTGTTTAAGTTGCGGTGTTCGGAGGACTCTGTGGTGAGGGTGTTTTGAGACTTGAGGGAGGGTTTGGGCCCGCGCTGCTCGCAGAAGCGTGTGGATTTCATTCAGCTCAACATGGGTTCAGTTTTACTGCAGGACTATCAGGGTGAAGTAGCAGAAAGTGTGTTCTGCCACGGGTTTGACTGTGCCAAGACACATCTGGAAAGTCTCCGTCGCTTTGCACCTAAAGAAGCAGCACTGTATGCCATTGAGACGAGGGGGCATGGTTAAACTAAGAGATTGTTTTAATGATATAAGCCTATTAATTATTGCCAGCTTTGCGCTAGAAGAAACCACGTTCTAATATTAAAACATAATAAGGTAAATTGTTTAATCAACACAACATCAATAAATTTATATTGTTACGTTGCAGAGCGTCACTATTTAATTAGTTGCCTCTTTTTCCAATTAAAAAAGATCGCAATAAATAATACCTGCTACAAAACGCGTGGAGAGAGTGGTAAATATTAAATTGCTTATCAAGCTACAATGAAGCGCTTTAATTGCAAATATTCCCCAACGTGTTTTGGAGCCTTTTGTTTTTAGCTATTTGCTACAAAAGTACAAGAGACGACAAGCCAGATATAAATCTAGTAAAGTGAACGTGTGAATAAGGCGCGGATTTCCTGTGTAAATAATTTAGTCTGTCATTTTTGTACTTTAAGTACTTTAAGTTTGGGCATAGGCCTATGTCTCTTTTACATTTAGATTCTGAAAAGTCACTCTTTAATACTTGCCTGCGTGCATATATTTTCAGTGATGGTAAATGTGATTTTCTTTCTTTTTTTTGCAAGGAGGCTGTACCAAAACAGAGGAGGAGGAGGGGCAGGCCGCAGAGGAAGACCCCCAGTCCTACCATGGGGTCGGTGTGTGCAAGTGGTTTAATGTTCGGATGGGTTTCGGGTTCCTGTCCATGAATACAAGAGATGGTGTGCCTTTAGAAACTCCAGTCGACGTGTTTGTCCATCAGGTATGTGCAGTGTTGAGAAACATAGGTCAAATCCGAGACTTCTGATGATTTTTGGATTGTTGTACATAACCTACATAGGAACATCATAAACACAGTGAGGCTGTAGATGTCTAACTTTGTTAGAAAAACTAGTTAGAAACAATGAAAATATCTTGAGCTTAAGGGTTTCTGCAGGTTTTAAAAAGGTCTTAATTCATGCTTCCATAAATGAAGGCCTTAAATACGTTTTAAATCAAGAGCAGCAAATCTTGAAATTATAAAGTCATGGCAATGTTGCATGCATTGCTAAAATTAATATCTTCCTTAGTATTGTGTCTCGTTTTTGAATGGAAGAAAAGGAACAAATATCTGTAAATGAGGTATGGACACTTATTTCCTTTTTCCTAAGTCTGTTTGTTCTTTTTAATTATGAACTTCATTTGATCAGTTGCATAGAGAAACAAGAGTAAAGTGTTTTAGCTTCTCTAGTAAATGTATATCCTTTACACATATACAGAGGAAGAGTGTTTTATTCATTTTTTAATTTGTATATATATATTTATAAAATGAATTAGAATCTAATTGTGATCAGTAGGAAGTTTAAGTTTGAGGTGTTTATAAATCTTATATTTCGAAAAAATTTTGATACCAATTTATTAATTTAATTTGGCCTTTAAAATGATTTCGTGCCTTCATAAACCTGCAGAAACACTGATGTACACCACAGACCTAATTTCAAGTTTTTTTATCAACTCTACTCAAAAAAAAACATTTGACTTGAGGATGATGGAACTGGAAGTGCTGACTGTTTTGGGGTTTTGGTCAACAAAAAGCATTTTTAAACTCTTATTTCCTATTTGAAAGGCCAACATCTAAAAGCAAAGATTGCTAAGTTGGCTCTAAAATGGCTGAAACAATCTTTCATGAATGTCCGAACACTAGTCACACAGCATCACTTCCCAGACAAAGTGTTTGAACTTCTGCAGGAATTGCATTTGTCCACTCAGGTGTGGTTCTCCCCTTAACCTCTCAATTCCCGTGTAAGTGTCATGTCTTGAAACAACAGTCTGGCCATTCAGCAACTGCACCTTCAAGGAAGATGCCTTTAATCTTGTTTCCTGCCATAAAGTCATTAGCCAGATAGGTGTATGCTATTGAAGTAGCATTTACGAGCTGGTTTTTGTTAAGGGCAACGACTGGGTGGCCAACTGTGTCTCAGAAACCTATTGCAGCCCAGCCCAAAAATAATTTGGCATTTTTAACACATCACAATCCCAGTGTTCTTTTAAAAAGAGTAGTACATCTTCTCTTTTGTTGTTGGTCTATCAGTGAGCAAAGTAAATGGTTGTAAATGCTTTCTTTTAGCCAAAACCGGTTGCAAGATGGATAATATAACATTATTATTGTTGGAGCTTAATTATGTACATGCATAATTGAGGTTAAATGCACATTTATATATCACATTATTACTGAACTCAATTAAACATCCAAAAGTCCAATTTACATTGACAAGTTAGGAACCGATCCAATGGGGCAATATCATTTCTCTCAAAGCGTTTAGATATTGTACATCGGCCCATCAACAAATTAATTTGTGATCCACGTGCTGCACACACGTCCAGGCCTCGGCTAACTCTGCTGCTCTTTGTAAGAGCGGACAAAAGAACGAGAGCGTGACAGATCCTTTCTTTCTTTGTGCACTTTTGCTTCCTATTATGTCACGACCTGTTAGCTTGTGATTTCTCCATCACCTGTGTGACTGTTACGAATGGATCATGCATCTCCAAACAGTACGGATGTTGTGAACATGCTTCATAGGGCCTTTACTGTAGGGAGAGCTTTAAAAGATGCCTCAGAGCATCGGGGGGGCGTCGGTGGGAGGAAGGGAAGCTGGGGGTTGGGGGGGTCACACGTGTCTAGGGAAATAGGTTAACGGTCACTTTGACCGACACACAATGGAAGTACTTGAAAGGAAACACTACATCTGCCACAACATAGTTGTAACCAATTTTACACTAAACATAAACAGCAGCAGATCCTCTTCGGCTCCAGTGGGGACTTTTACATCAGGATCTATAATACTAGCCCTGCTAGGCCAAACACAAACAGGATGACCCACCGACGGTGTGTTTGATATGTTGGAGTTCATTTTTAGTTTTCAGGAGAATTTTGACAATAAGCTTTGTGCTGTATAATTATATTTTGGACTATAATTTCACTTTTAATTGGAAGAGGGAGATAAAAATGCAGTTCACAGCTATAAAAACTGTGTTTAAAATCTTAATAGTCGAATGCAAAATATAATTTTTTTAATCTCTACATGCAATTATTGTGTTCATCTGCTTTTATCCAAATGTAAGCTTACATTTACATTTTTAATCAGGTCTATCGACACAATCTACATGACAGCACATCTCTGCCGTTATTTTGGCAGATGAATGAATACTGTAAAGCACAGTACAGCATTAGTTTCTGTGAGTATGGCCTGTGAAAGGCTTTCTGTTCAAGGAATAGTTCACTATGAAATGAAATTGTCTTGTTCTAAACATATGATTAGCTTTCTTTTGTTGAAGAGGAAAGGGGATTTTTAGGACCATTTACCCTATTCTATGCAAGCATGGACTGAGGCTTCTGAACTTAAAAAACAACATACAAGTGTCCATGTAAATCCTCCCAAGCTAAAGATCTGACTTTATAATCAAAAATAAATAAATTAGACATTGCTAGTTTTCTCAAAACTAATGCTATACTTCTAAAGTATCCTTTTTACTTTTATGCATTTAGCACGTTTCTATTCAAAGCGACTCACATTGCATTCAACGTATACATTTAAGAAGTTCATGCATTTCCAAGAAATCAAACCCATGACCTTGGGAGTTGCTGGCAGCACGCTCTACTGTCTGCTCTGAGAAAGCCATTTTTATTGTGAAGTCACAAGCCTTATAAAGTCAGAATTAAATGGAAATAACCAGCCAGGTCTGGTCTATATATATTGTGATATTAATTCAAGTGCAATGGTTAATTGAAAAAGGAAGGACATAATGTTGTGGGAACTGGGATTAAGAGATGTGAGTGATGAATTTAAAAAATAACTTGCATTCAGGTCTTTTATTGTCCATAAAAAAGAGAAAGGCCTTTGTGTTTTGAATGGCATGAGTGTGAGTAAATGATGTGTGAACTGTTCCTTTAAATAATTAGTTCGGGTACTCATTTATACTCTGTAACGGGAGCTAATTCTTCAGGGGAAACATTTTCACCCTCAGGATACACTAAAGCCAAGCAACCATGTGAAGAATTTTTCTGGACCCCACAGCATCTTTCCCAGTGGTCAGCGAGGGGGATTAAGAGACCTGTGTGTGATGTGGGGGGATGTGTGTGTGTGTGTGTGGGGGGGGATCAGGAATGCTGTAACCTGGGTCGGGGGATGGTGAGGCTTGGGTATTCACACATAAATCACTCGCTTTCATTTTCATATCCTATAAAAACATGCATCACCACATCCTCAGCTAGTTAAAGGAATAGTTTACCCAAATTTGCTGGAAATGTACACCCCGTCAGGTCATCCGAAATGTAGTTCTATTCTTTATAGGAAAGATTTGGAGAAATGCAGCATTCTCAGCAGTGCATGGGTGCCGTCAGAATGCGAGTCTAAACACATCACAGTAATCTACACCACTCCAGTCCTTCTGTTTCTTTACTGCTGTGATCCTCTGGGACTCTTTAGCTTGAGTAGTGTTACACAGTAGCGCAAACACTGATGATAAAAGATGTTTTCGAAGCTACAACCAATTTCTTGCCCTGTGCATGTAACTGAGTATCAATGTGGATTTGGTTTTACTGACATTGTTTTTTCTGTTCTTGTCTGCCTCTCTCAGAGTAAACTGCACATGGAGGGCTTCCGCAGTCTGAAGGAGGGTGAGGCTGTTGAATTCACCTTCAAGAAGTCCTCCAAGGGTCTTGAGTCTCTGCGGGTGACGGGTCCTGGAGGAGCTCACTGTCTGGGCAGTGAGAGGAGACCCAAAGGCAAGAGCGTCCAGAAACGCAGAGCCAAAGGAGACAGGTGAGTCATCTCAGAGCAATGCACACTGATGTCTTGAAGGACCATATTGTAGAACCTTTCAGCGATCGGAGAAGAACATTTTAATCATCTGAAGGAGCCTTTTCCACTGTGGAGAACCATTTGTATTATGGTAAGGTTTAATGGATGGTAACAGTTCTTCATTGAACCCATTAATGCTAATTAAAAAGCATTATATGGAGACTTAACTATATCATTCAGCATATTTACAACCTAGACATTTGGCAAAAGGCTGGTTTCCCACAATCGTAATTTATTTTATATTACAGGTAGAAAAACTTTAATGCTTTAGGGAATAATTTCCTTTTAGCACTTTCTACAGCGTGTGGGTCTTTGTTCAGCATCAGTGCGTAGCACTATAGGGTGTGTGTTTAATCAGCCCACAGGGAGAGCTCGAAGCCCTTCGTTTTGATCTCTCCAAAAATGTGTTTTGGTCACCTCACGCTTTTCAGTCCCTCCCTTCCCCCTCCTCTGGCCTGGGTTAGGGCTGCATGGACAGGCTGTCGATGTGTCCCGGATCAATAACTGTTTAAAACGCCTGGTCACTGATGCATTTATACCTGATGGATATCCCCCAATCCTGCGGCTGTTGTTTACAAAGAGCACTCAGTATTTCCATCTGAAAGCCACTTTGAATATTAACTGCAAGCATGCAGTTTTAGCTTTGACTTGTAAAAAGTAAAACATATGCCACATTTGATTAAAGAAGGTTCTGTTTGCATACACAGAGTAAGGAGTTTTCACTTTTACCAAATGGTACCAAAACAAACCTTTCTCGGCGCTCAGTACGATCGGAAGTTAAGAGGCGTATGATCGGTCAGTCCGTTTTGTGAAAGACACTGTGTTGACCGTATCAGATCGGTGTATCCTCAAAGGGTCTTTCGAGGCTTGCATTCGATACATCCCTGGAGCATGTTGCCCCTTTAAGAAAACCACATCTGTCCATCATGGTTATTCATTCATTTGAGTGGACTCCCTGCATTGTTTCACTGAAGCAGCCTTTGTGAAAAAGAAATCTACTGTTGCCATCTTTTAAAAAGACTGCTTATTAAAGAAATTGCATGCTACAAAAGAATGCACTTAAGAAAGAATGTAATGTTTTCAGACACATAATAGCGTGCTGTATAAAATTACAATGAAATAACAATATTTTATGGTTGAAATTGATATTGTATGCAGTTGCATGCCATGTATTTAACTGTACTTGTAATTACACATTTATAATAAATGAAGCATTCATATTCACTTAAATATAACATCAAATACTACAATTGAAATTGTAATTATGTATTTTATGTGTGCTTTAGTAATCAGCACATCGAAATAAGTTTACTTCTTTAAAGCATGACAAAATATTTTTAAAAGATTGACATTATTACTTAAAAAAGAGTACTTAAGTGTGTTAAGGAATATCAAAATTGTTAAGTACACTTAAGTGTCATTTTAGTTCTTTAATATTTTCTGCAAAACAAACACTAAAAGTGCAATTCAGTACAATTAAACACACTCCTTTTTCACATGCCTGAATGCTTGACTTGAGGATGTGGAGGAGCAAACGCTGCGGTTTATTTAATTGATAACAGATGAAGGTGCCCGAGAGAGGTCAGGGGTCAGGATTGCCATGGAAACTGCATGTGTTTAGAGACTGGGTGGGGTGTTTGGGGGTTAGGATGGCAAGAGGTCATAGTTCATAGGTTGCTGCTGCAGCTTTTTTCAAACAAAGGCTGTCATTGCCTTCTGCACGCTTGGGCTGTCCGTCCGTGCTGTGTGATGAAGGCCTCGGGTCAGTGCCTATAAACCACCAGAAGCCACTTTAGTGTCCCCCAAAAGTCCCCTGTGCCCTGCGGTCACCCACATGACCTCAGCTGAGTGGACATCAATGCAGCAGTGACTGCCCCATACCAGGCACCCATATGCCACTGAGAGCTCCTCGAAATAACTGTCAACTCTGACAGCCTGGGCATGAATGAACATTCGTTCAGTGTTTTATTTTAAGTTAATATTTGCTTACACTGTTTGGGAAACATTACCTCTGTAACGCCTACATATCCTATTTGATACTTGATGAAATTTTGAACACAATAGGCCTTCTATTGTCTGATTGATATTTTTAATCTTTTAATCAAGTAAAAGTCTTTTATTTTGCTGTCATTACGTAATATTTCAAGTCTTAGCTGACATACTTCATTATCCATCAGGTTCAAATGTGACTTTCAAATACGATCATCAGGCATTTGAGTGCAATGTATTTGTTCACCTTAGTCGTCATTTTATTGCATATAACTTTGATCATAAACTAGTCATATAAATATAATCTTACTAAGACATTACTGAGAGATGACAAAGTGAGGGATAGCTATATGGATTTTATGTAAGGAGTTCTAGTTTAACTGTTATATATAACTGATTTACATTACAAGAATGGTATCTTGTTTTTGTCCATACATCAGCCGCTGCAACAAATTGCATATTTTGCCTCTGAATAGAATTGAGGTGTTTGAAATCCTTGAATATAAGCTGCTATATCATGCATACTACATGAGCCATAAAAGCATCAAACATGATACTCAAAACACACATATGCAAACGTGTGTGTGTGTGTGTGTGTGTGCGCCAACACCCATTTTTTATTGGCAAATTAATCCCTTTTTCCTTTTTTCAGTCATTCTGTGAGCTTATTTGATGTGCACATGCCAGTTACTAAACTGTTTATACAGGAAACAAACCTAATTAAATCTTACATAACATTATTTTTAGACTGACTTTCTTACTATTTCTAGCAATTTGTGGTACATGTATACACACTTAAAGAGTTAGCTCACCCAAAAATTAAAATTAGACTGTCTTTTACTCACTGCATCCTAGGTGTATGTGACTTTCTTCTTTTAGACAAATCCAATCCAATAATCCAAAATTGTCCAGACCCCTCCAAACGGGTGTTTGCTGTATACTCTTCTGAAGATGTTAAAGTGCTTTCATCTGTAATAAAACATCCCTCACACGGTTCCAGGGGTTGATCAAAGGCCCCCTGTAGAGAATCCATGCATTTTAGTAAGATAAATATTCATATTTCAAATGTAATAAACACTTTTTCTCACTTCTGCTGACTGGCATGTGGAAGCAGTCCTGACAGATGACCATGAAGCGCAGAGAGAGAACAATACAAAACACCAGTCATGAATTAGTAGTACAAACTAAAGATTTGTAATAAAAAATGTTGATTTATTTTGATATATAGGCCAAGAGAAGACTGGTTTTCCTTTGCTTAACGAAGTTAACTTTGTTTAACCTTTGCTCCAAATTCTCCAGACTCTCATGATACATGCGTCATCAGTCCAGACACTAAGTGAGAGAAAAGGTTTTTTTTTAATTGAAATATGGATATTCATCTTCCAAAAATGCATGGATTCGCTACAGGAGTCCTTATATGCACTTTATTTGACATGTTTTAGACTGTTAAAGTTAAACACCCGCTCACTGCAATGATAAGGCAGGACAATTTTTTATATAACTTTGGATTTGTCTGAAATAAGAAAGTCGTTTGCACCTAGGATGCTTTGAAGCTGAGTAAAACACACCCTAATTTTCTTTTTTGGGTCAGCTAGCCCTTTAATCATAATTTTATATTCCCCAAACTATTAAAAAAAGCAGGGTTCTGGATTTTAACAGTATTTGAGTTAAAGCCCGCTGTAAGTCACTTGGTTGATTGATTTTGTTCCTTATGGTTGTTGTTTTATTCATGTAACTACATTCCTAATTTCAATTGCCCCACAGGTGTTATAATTGTGGCGGTCTGGACCACCATGCCAAAGAGTGCAAGTTGCCTCCCCAACCCAAAAGATGCCATTTCTGCCAAAGTGTCGCGCACATGGTCGCCAACTGCCCTGCCAAAGCCCAGCCGTCATCTCAGGGGTCTCAGGGAAAGTCTAGCGGTGTCATAGAAGAGAAATCAGAGCACAGTCATTCCCCGCCACCTGCCGGGAGCGCCGACTGAGGCAGCAGAGAGCGCTGGGACGACGCTTGAAAGCCAATCATATCACTATACTGGAAAGACAAATGCTAATGCTGCTGTTGGAACTCCCTCAGGTCTATAAGAGCAACAGATGAGAAGAATGTAACGTTTTTATTGGTTTAACACTCAGGAATAGAGCTGCTCTCAGGAATTACAGTACAACGTTGGGTGTGAAGAAGTAGTTATCTCATCTCAGGAGACGTTTACACGACAACGATGTGCTAAAAATTTAACATTTTTCATTGACATTTTTTCTTTTTAGGTTTTGAATACATTGTCAAAATCATCCCCGTTTACGCTAAGCCATGTAAAAAACTGGACATGCTGTATTGTACATGCTAGGCCAGTAGATGGCGATGTCACTTGGTAAAGAAACACTATGCACCTGCAAACATATGCATTTTTACATACTCACGCATTTACTTTTACATTTTTGCAGTTTACAGAGTCAATGGTATCCTTTTCGAAAATTTGCTGTTTGCTATATATGTTTGCATTTTCGGTCCCCGTTTTCATTTTTAGTTAAAAACGTCGTTGTGTAAACGCCACCTAGTAATTTTTAAAAGTGTTTTCTCTACTGAGCTTATCTAGACTCAAAACAAAGATCTTATTCTTACAGATTATTGACTGACATATACGTTTGAATGTTTCTTATATTTCTTGATGCTTTTATGAAAATGTTTTGGGGTGGGTTTGACTTGGGTTTTTGGCAATTGCCAGTTTCGCAATAGACTGTCCTGATCAGCAGGGACCAAATGAATGTTAAACCGCTGACCTCGCTCTCTCAACCAGCGGCTTATTTTACACACGTCCAAATCTGTGATCTGTGGTTATCTTCGAACAATAACTCACTCAATTAGACATGAAAGTACATAATCAATCACACTTTTATCTCTAAACTTCAGTCTGAAGCCAAATCTTGGCGTGGTATTTGCTATCTTGTCTTAAATGCTGCTGATCTGTGTGTCTGCTAGCAATATATTTTGTTATTTGTCTTTGACAATTGGCCTCAGGGGTTTCTTGGAGCAAGATAGAGAGAATTAAGTTATTCTTTTGAACAAATGTTGTCCATTCCTACGTTGATGGTGAAGACTTTGTCTCTTTTCTCTAGCTGCCTGTATTGTTTGGAATGTATTTAACAGCCTTTTACTCCCATTTTACAGGAGAGCTGAAAGACATACATATTTAATATATATGCATATATATATATATACATACTGTTTATGTAAACCTTTTATTAGCCTTTACTCATAGTATTTATTTATAGCAACGTGTTCTGCATCTTCTCCACAATGTAAAAGAGACTCAGGCTCCTACTGTACCTCAAGTATCTCAGAATTGTTCCTTAAATACCTCAACCATCATGTGCCACGAATCAGCTGATATCGTTGAATTGATGTGTGTGTTTGTGTTTTATTGCACTGATTTTGTTACATCGTGGAGCATTGTGATTTCTCTCTGTCTGTGTTGAAGTCTGCACTGCCTCATTTTACAGATTTATGCTTTATTTTCCAGTCGCTATTTGACCTATAAATGCCTTTTACTTCAGTGTTGAATCATGACTGAACTCAGGAAGTATGTCAGATTATGAGCTAGAGTATGAGCAAGACGCCATTTTGACATGAATTGTATTATTTTATTATAGTTCCATACCATCATAATCTTTCTAATTGTTGACTTTTTGAGATTTGTGAATCAAGCAGGAAAGTATATCCTATCTAGAATGTTGTGGCTGCCTCTTACATAAACTGGAAACATTGCCGATATCTAATCCATTCCTTTATGCAATAATATTTAAGTTCATGTTTTTTTTTTTGTATTTAATAAAGAGAAAATCATACAAGTTTTGCACCATTTAGATGTATTCATGCTGTTTTTGACTATCCTGTTGAACTTGGGATTCACTTCTTAAACTTTTGAATGTAATGTGAAGTTTTCAGTGGTTTTATCATCTAATAAATTTAGTGGGGTATAAGAAAAAAGACCGGCTGTGATGACTGTTATCAATATTTTATTCATGGGTAAATTTTCAGCCCTAAAATTGCCACAAAGTTTTGCTGTAAGTTATGCTATAAAGCACATGCTATAAAAGTATATTGTATTACACACACACATAAATATTGTTATTATAATTATTCATATATTATTCTTTTTTTTATAACTTGTATCAGCATTTCTCGACGACTTGCTAACATTCAGTAGTTTTTAACTAGAAAAATTATATATTTATAAATAATAAAAATACTAATTATTGCGCGTATATTGCCAACTTGATGGTAAATGTACGAATTCAAGTCTAGCGCAGCCCCACCTCATGAATATAAATTACGCAATGTGCGTAGGCTTACCTGATTGGCTAAAAGACAGGCGTTGGTATGTGGGCGCTGGTCAGTCTGGCCAATCAACGAATTTTAGGTTACTATTAAGGTCATAGGGGGCGTGGGTTATGACTACGTCCCAGATGACGTGCGCGATGTCGTTTGCTCATTAATATTCATTAAAGCGTCGCCTCTACTACAGGATTTACAGCACCAACATGGCCCCTTACATGATCGTAAACATGGACTTTTGCTCTTTTGTGCTCATTTAAACGTTGCAAGACTATGATATTTTGATATCGGACATATCACAGCTTTAAAATGAAACTATCTCTTCTAATCCGGGGACGTCGCGTTTTCCAGATACCAGAGCGGATCAGAGAGGCAGCTGTCCTTAAAAACAACTACTCTGTGTTTGCAGTCAAAGACAGCACTGCACTTTTGTACAGAAACCACGGCGAGCTCTCACATGTCGTCCAGTAAGCATGCCAGAACTATAGTAACATGTTGACGATTTCATAAAGCTGACAGCTTTTTTTGCAATCTTTGGCAGGTTGGAGTCACTGGTTCCGCCTCAAATGGGACCTGAAAGTGTCCTGGTGAAAATGTTGGCGGCTCCCATCAACCCCTCTGACTTAAATATGATTCAAGGCAAGAACAAAGTATTTAATAAATTAAAATAATTATGTATTTCCTAAACAATGACCCGTATATTTGGGCAAATGCCAGTCATTGAGAGTAAGCACAGCACAGTCATAGTGTCAAATGTCTCCCCAAAATCAACTGAAAAACATGGAAATTATATTTTGTTTTTTTTTTTAAAAAAAAGTTTGCATTGTGTTATTATTTTAACCACATCTTCCCCCGACTTTTCATTTCTGTTACATGTCTGTATAATTAATATTTTGTTTGGATAATTTACATTATTCTCAATTTTAGTTTATTAGTTCTTTCAGACAATTAATCGCATCCAAAATAAGTTTATGTTTTGTTTACATAACATATATGTGTGTGTGTGCTGTGTAGCCTATATTTATTATGTATATATATTGTGATAAATGTATGTTGTACAGTATGTGTCTGTCTAAATACATATATAAGTACACACACATGCAGCGTATATTTAGAAAATGTATACATTTATTTTCATATAAATGAAAACATTATAAAAAAGTTCTTAGATATATAGCATACATGAATCTGTATATATATATATATATATATATATATATAATAAGCATACAGTACACGCACATAACATCAATAATAGAAAGATGTTTTTGCATTGCATATTTATAATTGAGTGGAAAATATAGGCTATTTCTTTCTGTAATGACAGAAAAAATTGACCTAAAAGCAAATCTTTCATGAAAATGTATGTTTACCCGCTGTCAAACAGGCACATATGCCATCCTGCCTGAGCTTCCAGCGGTGGGGGGTAATGAGGGTGTGGGTGAGGTCATGGAGGTGGGTGACAAGGTGAAGGCACTCAAGGTGGGCGACTGGGTGATTCCAAGAGATGCGGGCACAGGTGAACATTCAGATGACGTTCATAAGCCTGGAGTAGTCTGTGTGATCAACAGTAGCCCATAATCTGATCTGCACAGGGACGTGGAGAACTGCAGCTGTTTTGAAGGCAGATGATCTGGTGACTCTGTCTAAAGACATTCCCTTACTGTCTGCTGCCACTTTAGGAGTCAATCCCTGTACAGCTTTTAGGATGCTCGCAGACTTTGAGGAGCTCAAACCAGGTTGGCAGCACTTTACTCTATCCAAACCACTCATTGTACAACAGAGGTCTAACTGATCTCTGTATTTTAGGAGACATAGTCATCCAGAACGCAGCTAACAGCGGAGTCGGGCAGGCTGTTATCCAGATCGCCGCTGCTAAAGGCATTCAAACCATCAATGTCGTCAGAGACAGGTAAAAATTACCAAAATTTTAATTTGCTCGTCTTCAGGTCATCTCAGATATTGGGTTTTTGGAAAAGCCAATTGATGTTCTGTGGATAGGTGCCGTCAGAATAAAGTTCAAAAAGCTTATAAAAACATCAACTGCATCTCTTTTGATCAAAATTCACATCCATGAGAATGCTTCCTTCAGTAAAATTCCTTTAAACGCATAATAAAATCCAAATTAGACACAATTTACACTAGTTGTTTTGCTTTTGCAATGACTTTCCATCTTGCTGGTGTCACTAGTTTGATTAATGATAATCAATAGCAATATAGTTTTAGCACCTATGGATAGATTTGGAAAAATAGTGTTGTCAGTGGAAACCATGGAGATGCTCTGAGAGTGAGCTTGACCTTCATCCTTATCCCAGTTAAAAGGTCTTCCAACTTTGGGTCTGTGCTGTTTAATGATGGACTCGTATCGGCTGCAAACGGCTCTTTAAGAAGAAAAGTGCAAAAACGTTGTATTGTGACTTTGTATTGATTTGTTTCTTGTGTGAAGCAGGCAGTTTGTGTTTTCAGGCCTGACCTGCAGCAGCTCTCTGACAGACTGACAGCGTTAGGAGCCACACACGTCATCACAGAAGAAACACTAAGACGACCTGAAATGAAGGAGCTTTTCAAGGTCAGTCTCTATGTGTCTGAAACATTCTAGTCCTGCAGGCATATTTGCTCTGCCTTTAAGTGAATTCTGTGTTGTAGAAGCAAAATGTAACAGTCTGTAGCTGAAGAGAGATTCTGTGTTTTGATGGTGTTTGATTTGAACAGTCGTGTCCTCGGCCCAAACTAGCTCTGAATGGAGTTGGAGGAAAGAGCGCTACAGAGCTGTTACGTCATTTACAGTAAGTGCCTACATTAACGAAACAGAGAAAAGAAAACGTCAAAACCATATAGTGCAAACAGTGGCCAACTAACTCTTCAGTGACATTAATTCTAGAAGAGTTCTTATATATGTGTGACCCTGGACCACAAAACCAGTCCATTTTTTGGCATTGTGAGTTATACAGTACATCATCAGCTGAATAAAAGCTTTCCATTGATGGATGGTTTGTAGGATAGCACAATATTTGTCCCAGCTGCAACTATTTGAAAATCTGCAATGTGAGGCTGCAAAAAAATCGAAATATTGAGAAAATCTCAAAATCTTAATCTCAAAAACTTTAAATTTACAGAATATCTTCATGGAACGTGACCTTTACTTATAATCCTAGTGATTTTTGGCATACAAGAAAAATTTGACCCGTGCAATGTATGTTACAAATATATTTATGAGACTTATGACTGGTTTTGTGCTCCAGGATCTCACACCCACACACACATATATATATTCTGAAGTAGAGATGGGGAGTCGACTCCTAAAGAGTCAATTCCTCGACTCTCACTAGACTCCAGGTCAGGAATCGACTCCCAGTGTCGAGTGTTTTTTTCAAGTTTAACACTTTGTATATTTACAATAATATTAATTCAAATTACTTGCTAGATTCATCCCATGTAAACTTAATTTCCGTGTTAAAACGTTAAAAAAATCTTAATAGAGTAACCGCTGTTGTTCGCCCCTAAAAGGATGCATGTTTACATAAACGTGACGTTATGTC
>JAUCMT010000032.1:2095779-2108068 GCA_032357475.1 Enteromius thamalakanensis
AAGATATAATAAAATATTCACAAAAATGTGAGGGGTGTACTCACTTTTGTGAGATACTGTATATATATATATATATTCTGAAGCAGTTCTTGTAAGGGGGCCTCATCAAGCTTCCAAGGAGATACAGAATAATATATTATATTATATTATATATATTTTTTATATTATATATTTAAAAAACTGGTTTCAAATAATAAAATTCATAAAATCTAAATAAATTAATCTCCTTTTCACAACTAATATTTGTAATTTTTTTTTTTTTTTTAAATATGCGGTTCATTAATCTTCTGTTAAAGTCTCAAAGTGTATTTAATTTAATATAATAACATTTCTATTCACTGTAAAAATTAATACAGTGCTTCTACATAATAGGAGACCCTTGTCTCTTTTTTTAATAATCAAAAATGTAAATGATGTCAGGTCCAGGTGAACTGTTAAGACTTTACCCCATATTTCATCAATCAGTTAGAATTTACAAAACTGTGTAAAAAGTCAGTCCAGAAGCCAGACAGGACTGAATGAAAATGCAAATTCATCGTTTTCTGCAGTGTTCTCACAGAAATCAAAACAAATATTGAATGCTTGTCTGTGTGAGACTTTGCTTAATGCTGGGCAGTATTTAGTGTGAGTTTTTCAATTGTGGTAAATATGATTTAAATTATAATAAAAAATTTCAAACGGTAACATTTGACCTTGGTTTATTGTTTCATCCCTAGTTAGAAGGAGGCCTTCCCATCAACCCCTGTTCTGAACCAAACCAGCCAAACTTTGATTTGATCAATACCTTGATAAACACTGTGTATGAGGTCTATAAATGAATGAATACGGTTTCTATGTTTCTCAGAAATGGAGGAAGCATGGTGACTTACGGAGGGATGGCCAAACAACCAGTCACTGTTCCAGTGGTGAGTCTTATCTGCACTGGATCAGCCTTCATATCTGAACTGTATCGTTACAGAGGAAGATCTCTATACTCTTGATCATCCTATAATGTGGTACACTTTGCATTCACACAAGTATGATGCTGTCTTCAGAGTGCGCTGATCTTCAAAGATGTGAAAATAAGAGGTTTTTGGGTGACCCAATGGAAGAGAGACAACATGCATGGTGAGTGTCTCGAGTCTTGTGTTTTCATTTGAGAATCAAGAGGTTAATCTGAAACACTCACACTTTTGTGATAGATGAAGACGCCTTACGTAACATGCTGGATGAACTCTGCGTCCTGATTCGTGCCGGGAAGCTGTCGGCTCCAGCTTGCACTGAAGTGTGCCTTCAGGACTTCAGAAAGGCCCTGGAGAACGCCACGAAGCCGTATGGGTCCACAAAACAAGTTTTTGTCATGTGACCCTATTTGTGCATCTTGCATATGTGAAGATCTGCGCAATTAAAACCAGTTACCTTTATCAGTTTTTTTGGCTTTGATTTAGAATGCGTGGACATTTATTATATACTTGGTATTTATGAGCATCATAAAGATTGCCAGTCCATCAGAGGTCACTCTACATTTATAGATAACCAGATAATGTACAAAGAGTATGAGCTTGACTAGCTGCCAAGAACGACTCACATGGGGTATATGTGAAATACAGACATTCATGTAACAGACTAACAATAAGTTAAAAACATAATAAACAATTTTTTTCCGAGGTGAAAAATGTTTTTATTCTGTAAGAACACATTTGCATGAACTGGAAATAGAAATGCATTTGTCAATTACATTCCTGGATGACTCAAGTCATGTGGTGAAGATGATCATGCAGGATAAAAAGAGATCAGATTCCCAGGGAGTGATCTTGAACACATAAGATGTTTTAATTTTTTTATGCAGTATTAATTTTTTTCCACACAAAATTTTCAACTTGCATGCAAATGAAACATCACTGTATTATACTGTTTTGTGACAACTCAGTCACGTGCAATTTTTATTTACCTTCATGTCAGTTAAAATTTCTTTGTAACACAAAATATGTTTTATTTTTATTTTATGTTATTTATTTTTTATGTTTGGGACCCTAAAAAAACATACAAATTTTGCCAAATATAAAGAATGACAGATTTAAATATAAATACTGGTTCCCCCTCATGCACCCTCGTGTGCTCAGTTCAACCGCAGCAGGCTGAGCATCAGTGACAGCAGCAGAGTAAACAGCACTGGAGCAGTGCATGTTCCTCCTTCCTTCACCACGCACTTCTCATACGCCTCAAAGTCCACTTCCCTGATCGCGCACACGTGGTCGACGCGGCAGTCAGCGTGGCAGTCCGTCAGGTCATAATTCACAGAGTTAAATTCGAAGTACTTCTGTAGATAACACTTGTCGCTGGATATCCGTTCCATCACGGTGTGCATGGAGGCGGGAGAAGCGTCCGGAACACGAAACGCCTCCGTCAGCCGGTACTCCTTCTCCCAGCGCTCACGTGCCACATTCGAGTATGTCAGGTTCATGTAGTAGGTGAATATATCCTTCAGGAACACAAAGCAGCAGAAAAAGAAATATGTAAATAAGGGTGCAATTTCAGTTCAGTTTGCAAAATTAAAGTTTAATGATAATAATATGATTAACAATAATGTTGGTCCTATTTCGCGGGGAACTTGTTTTCTGCATGGTTACGAAAGAAGATACGATTGTAAAAACCGGTGTATGGACAGCAGTTGCTTTAAATTATCGAGTGTGTAAAGTTGTAAATGGCAACTACTGGTAACATCTGGGGAAAGAAACCTCAAACCGTGGAGGGTCTGCAGTCTAAAAATAAAATGCACAAAACAAAAGCCTATATGCTAAATTAACAACTCTAGAGATCTAGCTTTTTCCACTGAACAGATAAGACATTTCAGCTATCATTAATAGACCACTTAATCACTTGATTAAGACAGCACTGCATGTCTCCAGGAACATGGTTGGGAACCACTGTTATAGACCCATTAAAGCCAATGCTTTGATCAATAAGTTCATGATGCTTTTGGGGAATGCAGCCATGATCTAATTCATATACACACACACACAGTGGCAAAAGTTATGTGCTGCAGCTTTAATCATACAAAAACAAAATAAAAAGTGTATTTGGAGCATATATTTATAGATTTTTAGAAATAAAATCATAATGTAAAAAACAACAACGTCAAAACAGCATAGACATATAAAAAGAGTGATTAATCAAGATTAAATTAGTAAAACTTCTTACCTTGATCAAAAGTGTTTTGGTGTCATACTCAAAGATGCGTATTCCAGGGTTATTTCCTCCATCTATGACACCAGGTAATGTTGTTATCCAGGGTGTCACTCCAGGAGTCAGGAACATTGCATTTATGGGAGATCCTGTGAAGGGATATAAATAGCTTCCAGTTTACAAACAAATTGTGAAAGGCATCTTTATTCTCAGGAAAAAGAAAAATCCATCACTGGAGCAGAACCTTTTCAAAAGTGCAGCATTTAGTTACTAAAATACACCACTGAAGTAAACCCTTTAGGAATGCTTCAAATGTGTATCTTTTTAAAGGATACACTCTCAGAAGGGGTTTGTACCTTTTCGAAAGGTACATTTTTGTACTAAATATGTAGGTACACTATAGGTATATGCACCCTTCAGCTTTTTAAAAAATAAATTTTACTGTTGTTATTGTCATATTTATTATATTTCAGTTTTAATACATCTCTTCTAAAAGAGAAAGTAAAAATTTTGTCTTGACAACTAGCTGAAACTAAATGTTTCTAAATAGATAGATAGAAAGATAGATAGTACCTTTGGAGTTGTAGAAGACCCGGAAGCTGTCAGTGTGATGATGACCAAAGAACTGGCCCTGTATAACAGCGCTGTGCTTCTGTATCAGATTTATATAGCGCTTATTAAACTCTTTTCTGAACCAGGCTTTATCTCGCTTCTTCTCAAAAAACCCTGGAGGGACGTGACCAATAATGTAAACCTGGGTAAGACAGAACAAAGTCTCGGTATATGAAATAATGACACATGGATAAACAAAACTGAAGCTCTCTGATCCTCGCTGTAAGATTCGACCAACCTTCTCATTGTTTTTAGCTGCATCCTGCATCACTTTATCAGCCCAACTGAACTGATCTGCAGGGTCTTGGATGTTTTCTGTGAGTTTGTTCTGATCATAATAAAGGTTTGTATTGAGGACCACAACTCTGAAGCCAGTTTGATTCAGCAACTTTTCTGTGTAATATCCACCTGTGAAAGACAATATTAAGACTATTGTATAATAGAGTTAGACTATAATAATAATAATAATAATAAGACTATATTGTATAATTTATGTAAATCTTTGTTGCAGTGTATTGTTAATGATGAGCCGCTGTATTTATACCTATTTGAAAGGTTTGTTTTGACGTAGCATGTAGCCAGTCATGCCACAGGTTTGCCGTTTGCTCATAAATGTTGTTTTTTTCTGGTGGCATTTGGTTCTTTGGATGGTAGTCATGATTTCCCATTGCAGAATACACCTTGGTATCTAAAGACATACAAATGTGAAATGAATTCCGTAGACAAACTCAACAAACAAGCAGTCAGCATTAGGGCATATGAAACACATACTAGGGAAAGTGGTTTTTATGATCTGCGTGAGATTGCCGATTATACGCAGGACAGGTTCAACTCCCAGCTGCTCATCGGGCACATGAGGTGTATCATCTCTGTAAAAAAGAGTTGAAAACATTTCATATTTGTCTACAAAACTAGGTCCAAGCATTTGAAGTTCCAGCCCTTTAGATGTTTTAAAGATTATGAAATCATGCATTCTTTTTTTGACTGGCAGTGTAGTTGAAAATCGTCTCGGTTACGTATTGTTCCCTGAAGAAGGGAACGAGACATCACGTCGGTGACCGACGAATAGGAATCTCGCTTTGAGATGCCAAAACAACTCTGCGTGTACAAACACGCCATTGATTTTCATTGGCATACACTGATTAGGATCAGCTGAACCCAATCGCAGCTCGAGTATAAGTAGGTCAGAAGATCTAGCGTTCATTAGGTCTTCGCTGAGGATCCGAGCCAGTGTTACAGCCCCCTAGCGGCGGTACAGCCCCTATGGCGACGGGACGTGACGTCTCCGTTCCCTTCTTCAGGGAACGTGGGTTACAATACGTAACCAAGACGTTCCCTTTCAGTCTGTCACTTTGACGTCACGTTGGTGACCGACGAATAGGGATCCCTACCAAAACGCCATAGAAACTGTCCCTTCCAGTCCCATGTGAGAGTCACCAACCCCTTTGTTTGGTCTTAGGAAGGGACTCACCACGTGGACCAGCACTGCACTATAAGTAACTGGACACTGGGACATCCTATGTTGGATGTGCGGAAGTCGTTCTCTTCCAGAGTAAGACAACTCACATATATCAAGAATTAAATGCATATGGAATATGGGAGAAGATTGAAACCCTCATACTGGTGAAGGTAGATTTTACCTATACCACCTGAGATCCTTATGGCAACACTCAGGGGTTCCCAGCCCTCTAGTGGATCTCAGGGATACATCACCTCGAGGGCCTGGCGTCAGATGCTCCGCTACATCCAACTGCCGAGGGGATCGAAGGAATCACAGTGTCTACTAATAAGGGCACTGGAGGGTCACACGCAGAACACGTTTTAGGAGTTTTCCCAGATTGTTAATCAAAGACTGTATTGTATGAACGTCCGCTGTCCTGGATCTGCACTAGTGTGTGGTCAAAGTTCAACACTTAGGCAGATGGTTCCAATCTTTCGAACATTAGCTGTCCGGTGTTAATGACATTAGCCTCTGAGATTTGTTGTTTATGAGCTGGTCGTGGAGCTCAACAAGTCACTGGGAGGTTCAGCAGAACAATGCCCTGAGTGTCTTCAGTCCCCTGACTGGTCAGTTAGTTACCATTTCCCAGACAGAGAGGCGTCCGCGATTGCCATTGATCAGTTTTACGACTCTGCTCCAGAGTGAAGTCCGGTTTGTCTGTTCGGACATCAGGTCTCACAACCTTCCCAAAGCTGGAAAGGGTTAATGACATGCCTTATTCTACACCCCTAATCCTACCAAATACTTCAAATTGACAACTACCCTAATAACTATTAATAAGCAGTGAATTAAGAATTTATTGACAGTGTTTATTAATTTATAGTGTTGCCTATTCTAAAAAAAATTTTTTTGATTATTATTTATATTATTTATTTGAGGGACTTTTATGATATACAATCTATACACTTTTAATTGTCTATACACTTTTAACTATTTTCTTCATTAGTATTAATTATATTTCTTTATTTATCTACAGCTTTTTAATAAATGCAATATGTCACATTAAAATAGAGTGAAGGCATTTAAATGTTTTTATTTTTTTTTTAAATGAGAACTGGGCCATCTGGATAGCTTGACTACTTCGTACTTGCATTTAATTTCAGTTTGATTCTGTACTCAGATTTTGCAAACCAGTTCCCAGTTTATCTCAAGCTCCAAAACAGCTTGTCCAAACAATGAACAAAGGGCGGGCTTAGTGCCGTGACACAGATGCTAAGCGCCAAATTTAAGATTGTAGTTTAGGTTAGGGACATGACAGCAGAGATGGAGAAACGGGATGCTAAAAGTAAACACTTTTCTGTTCTCCAGACTCTGTCTACGAAGCAAAGAGAAGAAGGCATTAAAAGATACTGTAATAGGAAAGTCTTTTAGTTTTCATTTTATTCAAGTTTAAAAGACAACCAACATTTCCAGAATTTGGTTTGTATTATGTTTATGTTTATGTTTATAAGCTTACTTTAACAACAGTCACGAGTCACACTCAGAGTCACATTGGATATGACTGACGAATTGGGATCTCGCTTTGAGAGACCAGTCTACTTTGTGTGTATTTAAACACGCCAATGAACATTGGCACGCGCTGATTGCATCAAGCTGCAGCTGATCAAAAATGGCAGTGTAGCACACTTTAGCTTTTCACTTTGGAGCTGAGCACACATGTATAAAGACGTGTCTTTTTAAAGATGTCTTACCACCTGTGCATTTCTGGATGCGGTCATAACCTGACACCGGGTGACGGTCACAATCGCTGCCTCACTTGTCTGGGCTGTGGACCAGACTCCGCTACCTGCAGGGGGCCGGAACATCCATTCCTATGCCTAGATCTAGGGCTCGCACTGGTGAATGCAGTGTGACCGGATGTCGCTTGATGCATTGGAAGGATAGTCAGAAGGTTCTGGAGATGAAGTAACGGCTGGCATGGCATCCACTGGGTGTTCCGCTGGGCCAGATCCAGATCCAGAACTAATGACTATATTTACCTATATTACCCCCTTGCCGAGGGGTTCCACCGTGTCCAAGACCCTCAAGGCTGGATGATTGATACTTAGGGGGGGCTCGCACTGGTTCTCAGGGCCCCACCTGTCTACCCGGAAGTACATGAAAAGCTCCCCAGAACGTGGATGGCACCTTTAACTGCTAGAAACCGATCTGGTGGCTATTCCTCCTTCACCATGCTGGACAGCAGTGCAGCTAGGGTGTATATGGGGGTCCCCCCAGTGGAGCAGTTGCTAGCGCCAATACCGCTGGGCAGAGAGATCCTGTGCTCCCCTCCCAGGGGCAAGGGCACTTGTCGACTCTGATTGGCAGTGCTTGTGTGGCCTGCAGAGAAGCTGCATTTGCAGTACACACTACGGCATTGTTGAAAGTCCATCAGGCCAAGCCACTGAGGAATTTGCATGAAGGTGGTCATGCCCCAGAAGTTCTCAGTGAACTTCGTACCGCTCCAGACCTCAAGCCTTGAGCTACGAAGGTTACAGCGCAATCTCTGGGTCATGTGATGTCCACGGTCCAACCATACTCCTGTTTCCCAGACCAGCCTCTTCGGCGACACAGTGCTGCTCAGAAGCAGACTGGGGCCGTTCTGCCTCATTGTGCAGCTGCTGCCTACATCCGGCCACTAAGGGCAGCAATTCAGTCAGCTTGTCGCAGAGGGCGTCCCCTGCCACCGCTCCCGTGCAGCTAACGCAGCAGCCTCTATCTAGGCAGCACTGGGAAGCTGGCCGCAAGGTCAGGTGGTAAGCAAAGTGTCAAACGACCTGAGGATGGGCAACCCAATAATGAAGGAAACTGCTCTTCAGGGCATGGTAATCACACCTCTACTTTTCCTGAAGGAGGGCTGGGCTGAGATTCTTGTCACCGATCTTACGGGGCCCAAAATCTTGACTCACAAGTTGTTTCATTTTCCCCTGGTTTCCCCGTGGGGACGAGGCATTGTGGATGGGCCAGTTGACTGCAACAGCAGTCACGCCATTCGGGCTGCATATGAGACTGCTTCAGCACTGGCTTCACAGCAGAGTCCCAAGGTGGGCATGGCAAGGCGTTACTCATTGGGTTCAAATAACACCAGCCTGCCACCAAACCTTGTTCCCGTGGTCAGACCTCTCATTTCTCTGGGTGGGAGTACTCCTAGAGCAGGTCTCCAGGCATGCTGTGGTATTCACGGATGCCTCCACCACCAGTTGGGGGGGCCACGTACAACGGGCATCCAGTGTCGGGGGTTTGCATGGAACCTAATCTGCATTGGCACATCAACTGCCTAGAGTTGCTGGCGGTACAGCTCGCCTTGGACCATCTCAAGAAGCGCTTACAGGGCAGACACATACTAGTCCATACAGACAACTGACCGTTGCATACATCAACCGAAAAGGTGGTTTACGCTCAAGTCACATGTCTCAACTCGCTTGCCACCTCCTTCTCTGGAGTCGTAAGCATCTATGGTCATTTCGCTTCATCTCCAGACAGTTCAGCTGATTTGGGAACATTTTGGAGCCACTCAGGTAGACCTGTTTGCCTCTCCAGAAACCTGTCACTGCCATTTGTTTTATGCCCTGGTACACAGCTGGCCACAGGGCCTGCACAAATATCCGTTCCCCCCATTGAGCCTTCTAGCACAGTTTCTGTGCTTAGTCAGGGAGGACAAGGAGCAAGTCCTGCAGGTAGCCCCATATTAGCCCACCAGGACTTGGTTCCCAGAACTCATGCTCGTTGTGGCAGCCCCTCCTTGACCGATTCCTCTGAGGAAGGACCTCCTGAGACGGGGCACCCTTTAAAACCTGCGTCCAGACCTCTAGAAACTCCATGTCTGGTCCCTGGACAGGACCCGGAAGTTCTAGGTGACCTACCCCAAGGGGTAGTCGACACCATATCTTAAGGGAGAGCGCCATCTACAAGAGCTGCCTATGCTTGAAGTGAAACCTGTTCACCGAGTGGCGTCCTTCTCAACGAGAAGACCAGAAGGGCCAGAAGGTTTAATCCTCCATGGCCCCCCACTGTACTGCACAAGGTTCCCACTACTCCATTTAGGGACCCCTCAGTTTACAGGCCCACTCAACAAGAAGTGTGGCATCATCCTGGGCGTTCACACGTGGCGCCTCTCTGACAGATATTTGTAGAGTTGTGGGCTGGGCAACCCCTAACACGTTCACTAGATTCTATAACCTTTGTGTGGAACTGGTATCCTCACCTCAAATGGGTAGAAGCACTGAGAGGCCCAGTTTCGGGTAGTAGACCCTGTTGAGTTCCTCTGTACCCTTTGCCAGCCGGATATTGCGGAGCATCTGGCACCAGTGGGGTACCCTAAGAAGACCCCATGTGTGTACTCTACGGTTAAGACCTAGAGCCTGTGTTTCCCTGGCAGACTCCTGCCATCTAAGGGGGTTCAATCACTTCCTATATTCCATATGCACTGAAAAACGTTCATATGTGTATTCATCCTGAGACCTCCTACGGGAGGGCTGGACTTCCGTACATCTCTGTTCAAAAAGAACGAACCGGTTCCCGGTGCTCCAGAGTAACTGAGTGGGTAGTTTTTTGAAAACAGTAGCTGGCATATTGTGATGAGTCCCAGCATAAAGCCAAACAGTGGGGGCTTGGGAGACTCCTGCAGGACACTGGAAGGGTTGGTACAGAGTGACTTGGAGTGACTGACTGAAAGGAAACATCTCAGTTATGTATGCAATCCTCGTTCCCTGAAGAAGGGAATGGAGATGTCACGTCCTGTCAATGGTTCTGTACCGCTACTGAGCTGCTGGGTCACGGGCTCGGCCCCTCAATGAAAACCTAAAGTGCGCTACATCTGCTGCCTATTTACACTCATGCTGTGATCAGCTGCAGCTGTATGCAATCAGCTCATGCCAATGTTCATTGGCTTGTTTTAATATATGCAAAGTAGATTGGTCTCTAGAAGCAAGATCCCAATTCGTCTATCATATCCAACGGGCGTCTCCGTTCCTCCTTCTTCAGAATGAGGGTCAAATACGTAACCAGTACATTTTGTTCTGTTTCTTGCGTTACACTTAACCTTTTCTATTTTTCGTGTAGGCAAGTGTGTACGGCGGGGTTGTGGATCATTGTAATGGGACTTACTCTGTTACTCTTCTTCTTCCCTGGGAAGGTCAGGCGCAAGTTTTTGTACGTCTTGAGCACTCCAGTGAAGTTGTGCAGATTCTTAAAAAATACAGGGAGGCTTCATTCCCTCGTAGCCACTATAATGGCCACTTTAAAGGGCTAGGAACCAATAACTCAGAAATTAGTGAAGTAGTAGAATGTAATCTTAAGTGGGGTGCAGAAGGAAGTTGGCGGAAAGGCAACTGCTGCTGTGAGTATAAGGATATAAAAACAGGGACGGAGTGGCAGTGTGAGAGACCCAAGAAACTTTCTTGTGACAAACTGGTTGCTCACTCCATGGGACGTTTTGAAAGCCCATTAAATTATTTTGAGAATCAGCTGTTTTCATCGTAAGTTTAAAAAGATTTAAAATTAATTTCAGAAGAATTATGAAATGTTAAAAAAGTAAAAAAAAATTTTTTTATTATTTATCCACAGAAAATTAACAAATATTGCTATTACTGGAGACAACACAATCATAAATGTCCTTCCCAACACTCAAGGCATTGGTATGTTAACATGGAGAATGTATTAACATATTTTGACCATTTTATTCCTTGTTTAGAACTTAATAAGCTAGTAAATAGCAGTGTGTGTTGTATGCTTTTGTTGTTAATCTTAATGTTAAATATTATAATGCACACATGGGCTATATTACAGTGAATGACATTTATCTTATTTTTTTTGTTCATACTATCTTCTGAGTTCTCTTTATTTTTCACAAATAAAAAATGGTCAAAACATGCATGGCCCACATATTAGACTGATATTATTTGAAATTTAATGTAATGTTACACAAGAATGAAAAAAGATAAATGTTTTCAGGTAAATGTTTCTTTGATTTAGGCATGATGGAGAGATGCAGATCTGGCTTGACAACACCAGTTCCTGCAGGGTTCTATTTCAAAGATGTTTGGAAGTCTTTTGTATGCAACACTCAACAGTTCAACTCTTCACAAATGAGAAATTGTCTTAAAAACAAAATTGTCTACTTGTTTGGAGACTCCACCACAAGGCAGTGGTTTGAGTATTTAGAAAAAAATGTGCCAGGCAAGTTTTTTAACAATGTGACTTTGTTGTCATTTTCTTTTAGAATTAATTTGATTACTCGTTACTGAAAAAAAATACAGCCGTAAGTAACGCTGTTATTCCCATCACTGCTCACCAACAGCACTTTACAACATTAACACTGCTACAGTTCCTGGGCCCCCTGGACAGCATGTCAACTCAGAGCCCCCCCTAATTTTCCGGTGGTTCCCTTTTTGTTGGTAGAAAATGTAAGGGGAACCTCTAAGTGCACATTGTCAGGCCCTTAGAATTGTCTTAACTTTACGGCACCCCTGTTCGACTCTCAAGAGCAACATGAGATCTTATTATACTAATCAATGAGGGACACACGACAGGAAACAACCACTGGGGACAAGACGCGTGATTAAAACAACCAATCAGAACATGACACATTGACAAGGCAAAAATACATGAGGGCAAGACACTAATAGCAAATAACAAGTTAGAAAATAAAAGACATGAAAATAAGAACATGACAGAATCATGAAACAAGTCAAAATAGCAAAATAAAAAGGCAGAAAACCTAAGAACAAAAAACCCAACGCGTGTTACAATGTTACAACGCGTTTCGAAACTTTTTTTTTTGTGTGGTTGTATCTTCTGAAAAAAAAAGGAAAGTCAAAATGTTTTGAAATATCATGAAGTAAAGTAAATAGCTGATTTTGGGATAAACTTTTCCTTTTTTGCATGATATACTTCTTGGGAGTGCTGCTAAAGAAATGAATGAAGAAATTAGTCTAATGTAAGTATTTCTTATCTTTTTTTTAGATTTAAAAAGAATGGACCTCCACACTCCTCCTACAGGTGGACCACTGATGGCTGTGGAATTGAAAAATA
>JAUCMT010000032.1:2114967-2137733 GCA_032357475.1 Enteromius thamalakanensis
TCAGAATCAGACGATTATCATCATCTCTGCTTTCATAAACGCTCTTCTGATTATTCTGATCATAGGTGACTGCTTTCATTATTCATGAACGCCTCCAAACATTATGAGCTTACATTCTGACCATATATCTGTGTATTTTAACATCTTTAAGAATATTTTAACACTTCTTACAGTTCCAGCTCATTATAGTGACTACAGATGAAATGTTATTAATAAACAAATAAAACTGGGTGAACAAATAATGCTTTTTTTTGGCTGATATATTTAATGAATTCACTTTTAAGGACTATTAAAGCTTCTTGTCACTGAACGAAACAGAGACGACGTGAAACAATTTCAAGATACAGACCTGCAGAATCTTCTGGTTCTGGATCTGGAGCGATCTCAAGACTCGACCCAAACAGCCATACGCTACATGAAAATATAAACCATGTGTATATAGTGAATAAACACCAATATGTCTCATCTGATGGAGAGGTGTAAAGCTTATAAATATGATTATATTCATGCACATGTTGTCTGTTCTGTGCTTTTCTTATTTCTGTTTGTATTACAGTTTTTGTCTATTGCTTACACACTTTTTGCAGAATTTGGCCCATTATGTCAAAACTCTACACACAAAACAATCAGACACAGCACTTGGAGATTAACGACTCACATCGACGCCAAAATGAAACACTGCAATCAAAATGTAACACTCCTTTCTAAAAATCAGATTCTTGCAACAAAACCATACACACACACACCATCTGAATTACTCTTTCATATCAGCAGCAGCACACTGATGGGCTTTATATAAGACACTGCAGTCTTTGTGTTTCTAGTTTTATTGTCATTTGTTCAGACACAGTCTTCTGTAAAACTCAAAAGCAGAATTTCTGCAGTAATCAAACAAGAGTTTTTACAAACCAAAAAAATTCTTACTGAAATAAAGAAATCTGATCACAACTTATCAAACTTAGAAACAAAATAAAAGTAACAAAAGAACAAATACTGGATAAATTGCTATTGGGGGAAAACATATACTTGTTTTGTGTGTGTGTGTGTGTGTGTGTGTGTGTGTGGTCCACCAGAGACATACGTCTCCACACTGGTACTCATCTTTGTCCTCGTCCTCTTCCAAGTCTGACTTCTCTCTATATTTGTCCTTCTCTTACTCTGACTCTCATCGCCTCCTACATTTGTCCTTGAAAAAAGAATATTTGCATGTGAAATACCTACAGAATAGTAATGTTTTGATGTAAAAATAAATAAATAATATATGTATAATTATGAATGAATGGTTTCATTTCTGAAGTTACAGCAGTATGCCTCAGAAGGATTAAAGGCATTTAAATTAAATAAATAAAAAATAAAAACGGTTCAAAAGGACATCCTTACATTTTGGTGTTTCAATTTGTGTGGAGTCCAGGGACAGTGGAGTGTCTTCAGAGTAATCCAAAGCATCATGTATTAAAATGTAAAACTGTTGCTGAAATAGAGCATTCTTCAGCAGCAACATGTCTGTTGTGTTGCACTGGTTCATCCACTACATTCATAACAAATTAAAAGAACTTCATACATTATACAATTATTCTCCTTTTATTTTTATAAAAAGTAAAATGATTAAAAGATGACTGTTGATAATATATAGTTAAACTGTATTAGGTAATACACAATCATGCATAATTGTTTAAGAATGTCTATAAAATTTTAAATTTAAAAATGTATAAAATGTTATATTTCTAGTATTTCCTTACTTTTGTAATGCTCAGGGTAAGGATGAGGAAACGTGCAGGTAAGTTTGAACAATTTATTTAGAAAATTGAAGGTGAAGGAGTAGAGTAAGTTGCAGTAATGGTTGTTGTGAATCAGCGCCTTTCTTCCTCTGTCCACAGCGTCTCCTTTGGAAGCGTTAGGTGAAGTATTGCGTGAGGTTATAATGGTAAGTAGATACCACTGGTGCTCCGTGGGTGAGTTTTGCAGACTCCTTTCTTTTGCAGGCAGCGTGGATCGTAGCGAGGATTTCGGTGCAGTCGTCTGTGAAGACAGGTAAGTATAGCAGGTGAGTAATCACAGGTAAGTTTGTATATGAGCTCACGTGAATTTCTCGTAGCTGTAGCGCTGTGAACTTGAGGCTTTGCTGAACAGGTAAGTGAAGTGTCCGGTGAGTGTTGAGCTGGCTTGGTCTTTCTTGAAAGGCAATCCGCTTTAGATCGTTGAAGCTTCGACGTGACTTGAAAGAGAGACTTGAAAAGGCGTATCAGCAACATGAACGTAAAGGATTCCACATTGAATGAGGCATAAAGGTAAGTTACCTCGATCACAGCCATCGAGTGTCTGGTGAGGTGAGTTTAAAAAGCCAGCTTGATGAGGAGAGCTACAGGTGCATTCAATTAAAAGTCAGGTGATTGAGAGCGTGCATATGTGACTGTGCTAGGATCAGTTTGGTTCGATGGTGTGATCTCTTGAGACTGATTGGCTGTATCGGGCTCAGTACAGCCCTGAAGGCGTGACAACATCCCCCCCTCTAGGAGCGACTCCTGGCGCTCTGGTTCGACGACGAGGTCTGCCTCTACCTCTGGGAGCCGGACGATTTGGGTGGGTACGGTGGAATTCCTAATAACCTAGGAAACATTGGAAGGGTGTTTACCCAGTGGTGCTTTGTGTCAGGGAATTCTGGGCATATTCCGCCCAAAGTAAGTATCGTGCCCAGTCATTTTGGTGATTGTGACAATAAGTCCGTAGGTATCGGCTTATTTCCTGGATTTTTCTCTCTCTGTTTGCCCGTTACTCTGAGGATGGTAACCTGAAGAGAGGCTTATGGATATGCCTAGAAGCCGAAAGAATTCCTTCCACACTCGTGAAGTGAATTGAGGACCTCTGTCCGAGACAATATCCTCTGGCAGTCCGAAGTGTCTAAAAACATGGTGAAACAGGGCCTGTGCAGTGTCGAAGGCAGTGGGTATACCAACTAAAGGTATTAACTTGCATCCTTTAGAAAATCGGTCCACCACTACTAATATGGTGGTGAAACCTTCAGACGGTGGTAGGTCTGTGGCAAAATCAATACCAATGTGGGTCCATGGTCGTTCAGGTATGGGTAGGGGTACCAGTTTCCCTGCAGGTAGACGTCTGGAAGTGTTTACCATGGTGCACACAACACATCCTCTGATGTAACGCCTGACATCTTGAGCCATGTTGGACCACCAGTAGCGTTGGGTAAGTATTTGTAAAGTTCTCTTGATGCCCGGATGACCTGCTCCTGGGGATGTGTGGATGGCCTCTAAAACTTGGAGTCGAAGGTTATTGGGTACATAGGTCTTTGATTCTGGGCGTTCTGGTGGTGCCGGTTCCTCAATGGTGGCTTGGCGGATTTGATCCTCCAATTCCCATACTATGGGTGCTAAAAACAACCTTGGTGGTAGAATAGGTGCTGGTTCTTCCAGAGTAGGCTCAGGATCATGTAATCTGGACAAGGCGTCAGCCTTCATGTTCTTTTCCCCAGGTCTATAGGTCACTTTGAAATTAAAACTAGTGAAAAATAGTGCCCAGCGTGCCTGTAGATAGAGTAAGTTTTTGTGATCAGTGATGACATGTTTGGCCCCCTCTAGCCAATGCCGCCATTCTTCGAATGCTAACTTGATGGCTAACAACTCTCGATTGCCCACGTCGTAGTTCTGTTCCGCAGTAGTCAAGTTCTTGGAATAGAAGGCACATGGGTGTAGTTTTGCTGGTGTTCCATGGTACTGTGAGAGTGTAGCATCTACTCCTAAAGTTCACTTCTACAATGAAGGGCAGTTCAGGATCTGGGTGGCAGAGAATGGGTGCTGTGCAGAAAGAGTGTTTCAAGTGATTAAAAGCAGTTTCGGCTGTGGAGTTCCAAAGGAGTTTCTTGGTTTTTCCTATCAGTAAGGATGTAAGTGGTGCTGAGATTTGACTGTAACATTGGATGAATCGTCGGTAGAAATTTGAGAATCCCAAGAACCTTTGGAGTGCTTTTACTGTGGTAGGTATAGGCCAGTCCTGTACAGCTTTTACCTTGTCTTTCTCCATAGCGACTCCAGATGGTGATATGATGTATCCCAAGAATTGAATTTCCCGGAGATGGAATGCACACTTCTCTGCTTTCAGGTATAGGGAATGGTCTCTCAATCTGTTCAGAACTTTGGTGACATGGATTCTGTGGGAGGATAGATCTGGTGAGTATATAAGAATATCATCAATGTAGATAATGACAAATTGGTTTAGCATATCACGGAATACTTCATTCATGAAGTTCTGAAAGATGGCTGGTGAGTTGGCTAAACCATACGGCATAACCCGATGGCGTGACAATAATGTTACTAAAGACTTCCATTGTAAATAAATGCTGCTCTTTGGAATTTCTTTTTTATCAAAGCATCCATGAAATTGTTTTCAGTGTTAATTTAGAAATGCCTCTTGAGCATCAAATCGGTATATTGCATGATTTCTGAAGTATCACGTGACACTGAAGATCAATGATGCTGAAAATTCAACTTTGTTCACAGCAATCAATTTCTTTTGAATAAAGAGAGAACTTTTGTAAATCAAACAATGTAAACTACACACATCAGGTGACAAATAATAATGATCGGTTTGAATTTGATTAGACGTTGAATTTGCATTGAATTTTGGTCACCTGATGTCGCAACCAAAATTGAACCAAATATCAACGTCTTATGATGTTTTGTGCCTGCTGGGAAGGACGTAACTCTGTGTCAGATTGAGCAGTCCCAGTTGATCTCCACCGACTGTGCTGACCAAAAGCTTTTGCTCCATCTGACACAGTCGCCATCCCCTCGCGAGAGTAGCACACATCAGAGCAAGGAGGACGTAACTTTTCTAACCAACATGCATCTCGCAGTGATCGGTTCTGAGTAGATTTTGCTCATCTCAAACAAGCCTATTATGAGTAAAATCTATGAAGATCTATATTTACATTCATTTTTTTTAGAACACCATGTGGCTTGGAACATAAAATTGTTCAGCCATGAGAAAACTCAGAGCTGTTCATTTGGCAAAAGAAGACTGCAAAAAGTTTTGTATAAAAAAATGCCATTAATCGAGGCCAATGTGTATTAGACCAATTCTTTTATTATTGGATTATTTCCCTTTCTTTCCATTTTACGTTTAAGAAAGATGTCCTTAAGTTTGTTTTAATAAAAAATCTAAATGATTAAGAGTTAAGAAGTTTTTTTTAGAAGAAGACATTTTTTTATGCATAAAGACTAGGAACACTATGTTAATCTGAAGTTAAACCTGCCTCCTTGGTCTAGAACTAGGCTTAATCTCAGTCTGGGAAACCACCCCAAAATGTTTAGTGATTAAAGCTTCTGCAGCACGGTTCGAATTAAGTCAATGTGATTTTTAAGGTGAAATAACAATCATCCTGCACAGAACTGACATTTACATCTGGCTTTTAAAAATCAATGCAAGTTCCTCATTACAAAAAGAAGCATTTCAGCTTTGTCACAAGTCTAACACAAGTTATGTTTGGTTTTTTATTCAACACGTGATGCTGTCCCAAACAAGCGTTGACTGTAGGTCTGAGCAGGGCGTGGGCAGATCAGTTTAACTTCCGCGAGCGCGATAATGTGCCTCTTGTCTGTTCGCTTCTTGGCAACTGTTTTCCTCTTTGTTTTGCACAAATGACATGTTCGCTAATGATTACAATGTAGTGCACACATTGGCTAAAAAAGACGGACGTTTTTAGTTTTCTTTAGTCATAAATAGTGCAGAAAATGAGTTGCCTGAGTCAAATCTCGGAGGAGGATCTGCTGTGTCCTGTGTGCTACGATGTCTTCACCGATCCCGTGCTTCTGTTATGCAGTCACAGCATCTGTAGAGCTTGTTTGGAAGAGTTCTGGAGCTCCAGAGGATTCCAGGAATGCCCTGTTTGCAGGAAAAGATTCACAGCGTGTCAGACACCTACTAATCTCGCTCTGAGGAACGTGTGCGAGACGTTCTTACAGAACAGAAGCTCGTCGCAGTCCTCTGAGGTGCTCTGTGATGTGCACGGAGAGAAAGTCAAACTCTTCTGTATGGATGATAATCATCCTGTGTGTCTGGTGTGTAGAGACTCAGAGAAACACCTGCAGCACACATTCAGGCCCGTTGATGAAGTTGCACCGCTTCTGAAGGTAGATTATAAATAAAAGATTACTGGAGTATCTCGTACAAAAAGAAATGCATATCAATTCTTTGTAATTATTGGTGACGTGCTAACAATGAGTGGAGACGATTCCACATTGTAACTCTATTTTTTTTTTAAATGTGTAGTAAACTTGAAGTAGAGATGTTCACCAAATATATCGTAATTTCTTTTTTTGGGTGTGCTTTATTCTCATAACTGTTCTGGTTTCTTGTTTAAGATGTAAACTTAATTAACATTTATTTTTTTGTATCAAAACATTTTTTTTTTTTTTAAACGTATAGATTACAAATTAACATTTTTAATTTAATCAGAAAGTACCAGAAGAACTATGGGGGATAACTCCTGCTTTAAATGACATTCCACTCATTTAGCAAACATTAACTTGCAGGAGGACTTGAAGACAGCATTGAAAGATTTGGAAGAAAAACTTAAGAGCTTTAAAGAAGTAAAACAAACGCTCGAGGATGCATCACAACACATTAAGGTTATTGATTCTAACATTATTTAGTCAAATATTCTAGAGCCGTTTTGGGAAGTAGGAGGGATGTCAAAATATCTTTGTATTTTATACAGGCTCAGACTCAGCAGACCATGAGATGCTTGCAGGAGGAGTTTGAGCAGCTTCATCAGTTTCTGCGTGAGGTGGAGATGACCAGAATATCTGCACTGATAGAGGAAGAGAATCAGAAGAGTCAGATGATGAAGGAGAAGATTGAACAAATAGACGGAGAGATAGAATCTCTTTCTAACAATATTGGAAGCATAAAAAATGATTTAGATGCTGCCAACCTGCTCTTCCTACAAGTAAGAAATAGTCTATATGTTTTATTGTATTTATGTAACAATGCATTTCATTTATCTAAAAAAAGTGACTCCTATCAGGTGGTGGTCAATCCATATATCAGCATCAGCTACTGAAGAATCTGTATCAGTTAACCACTGGTTCAATTTTTGTGTTTTGCAGAACTTCAAGCTCTCAAAAGAAAGGTAAGCTGTGTTCATGCCGTCTTCTCTCTGGAGTCCAGTTCCTCCATCTTTCTAACTCCTGAATGTTACCACAGAGCCCAGATCACACTGAACGATCCAGCGATGCCTGCTGGAGCCTTGATAAATGCGGGAAAATACCTGAGGAACCTGAAGTTTGAAGCCTGGAAGATGATGATGCAGATAGTTCAACTCGGTTGGTTTTATCTGTTCCAGTCATGTTACTTTTTATCCACAGTCACAATGAACATGAAGCCCAGGCAAAGTGAAATTAAATTAAAACATGTTTTTACCATTTTCACTAAATAATGAAGTTTTTGCTGCAGAATTTACTAGTTTTTTGTTTGTTTTATCACCATTTTTATGTAAAGTGCCCATTTATGTCAAATGTTAATCGTTTTAAGCATGTAGAAAAGCACAGATAATCATCGGGTCAGTTATTTGTAGCACCTGCATGGTGTGAACCTTCTTTCACCAAACAGAAACAAGGTTCTTCAGATGCTAGTAGTTCTCTATGGCATTAGTGATTCATAGGTTTCACATCTGAAAGAAGGGCCGTTGTGTGTTTTTCATTTGTACGTTCGTCAAATTAAAGATGGTTTGTGTTCACATGTATTCTGATGTTCGTCCTCTCATCAGCTCCTGTCACACTGGACCCCAATACTGCACATCCTCTGCTGTTCCTGACCGATGATCTGACCCACGTGAAGTCCAGCGCTGATGGACAACAGCGTCCAGACAATCCAGAGAGGTTCGACTATTATCACTGTGTGCTGGGCTCCGAGGGCTTTACCTCTGGAACACACTTCTGGGACGTGGAGGTCAATAATAACACATGCTGGTCTGTTGGAGTAACCACAGCGTCTAACCAGAGAAAAGGAGACACTTTCTTCGACACTGGAGTGTGGCGTGTGCGTTACATGGCTGGTCAGTACACGTCACAGTCACCGTTCATGCCTCGCATGCATTTAGCGGTTGATAAGCAGCTGAAGGTGATCAGAGTGCAGCTGAACTGGGACGGAGGAAAGATTTCATTCTCTGATCCTCTTGCTAACACACTTCTGTGCACTTACACCACTACATTTAAGGAAGCACTCTATCCATTTCTCTATAACAGCTGTACAGAGTACCCACTCAGAATCTTACCCGTGAAACTCCGTATCGATGTGGTCCTAAACGAAGCCTCTGCATTGAATTAGTTTGTGTTTTCTGCTTCTCCCTCACCATTTGGATTTAAGTGAAATGTAAAATTACTTTAAGCGTGTAGTAAATACTAAAAATACAATACTAAAATATACAATATATATACAATGTACATATATATATATATATAATGACAATAGAGTGTTGATACATGGAGTAAATATTATTATTTATTTGAAAATGATACCGCTGACTTTGCAAGAAGTCACTCTGCTGAACACTTGCGGTTACATTTTCAAATACTTTTTGCCATAAGCATAGTAGTTGATCGTGCCTTGGCCTCACTTTTACAAAGAGTGACAGTAAAAAAGCTTAAATGTCAAAAGAAAAATGCAGCAAAGAAGATCGGGCCAAGAACTGATCCTTGAGGTACCTCGGGTTTAGCTGGCAGCTGTGCAGTGTTTAATAAATAATAAAAGTCACACATTTCTAAAGTAATTAAGGCTTGATTTCAGTTTAATTTCAAATGACAGACTGTCACTGTTGTTTAGTTAACTCAACTGATGTAAATATTCAGAAAATTAGTGTTGGTATCCATATTTGTTTTCGAAATAATTCATGTTCATGTTTGCCCGTTAAAGTTAAATGGGTTCCAACACGAAACTTATGTTCAAGCAACTGGGAGATTATTATAATAAATGTACATTCATAAATAGACATGTCTATTTAATCGTTATTATTTCCTCATTAGTAAAAAAGTTCCTTCTTATTGAACACTTTCACTCGGGTAAGAAATGGTGGCTGACTGTGTACTGGGCTTTTTGATGAAGCATCTCCTCTAAAAAAAGACCATTTGACCAGCACAAAAGAATCAAAACAATTACTACGCATGCCTTTAATTAAATAATGGTTTATACACTATTAGGTGCCTTTTGAGAAATTCAGATAACGTTTCGTAGTAATAATAATAATATACGTAATGGTTGCCTTATTCACAAAAAAACTGCAGCAACATTTTTTGAATGCGCCAATGGTTTATTGTGTACAGCATTTATATTATACAAGAAAGGCTAAACTATTTTCTTTTTGAATCCAATCTAATAAAATATTAATAAATGCAAAGAAAAGAAAACAGTACGGTAAATAATTCAGACATAATACAATATAATAATAATAATGTGTCTCACACAGTTTGTAATCTCAATCTCAGCTGTGAAATGCAACAGCCGAGCGTCTTTGGCAAACGCTGATGTCTCTGAACACCCACAAGGGGGAGGCAGATGTTTAAAACTGACTGTGGTAGCTGTTTGCTGGAGACGGCGGGACGGCAGGGTCGATGTGTTTGAGGTGACAGGCGTGACACAGCAGGCGTCCATCCAGAGGATAGCAGCGGTGACCCTCCTCGTCGTTCAGCTCCATATGACAGTCCTGCAGGAAGAGAATCGCACTAACTTCATCCTCCTCTGTCCTGACACATGAGCGGATCTTTGTAAATATCACATGTCAAGGCAAGCAGGCCTCAAGAGGAAGTTGGGGTTTATTTCTCCAACAACAACCGCTTTTTTAACTAACCATTGGGAATGACATTCAATTAGCACAGATGAGACTCACCTCACAGTGGTAACACTCCACGTGGTAGTCCTTGTCCATGGAAACCACTCGAATGGTTTCATCCGATCCCTGTGAGAGTAAACAACCAGTGAGATGATGAAACATCTGGAAACACACACATACAGTATGACCACAGTGAAAGCCGTCCCTGCTCCAATAACCAAACTGTACACAAGTAATAAAAACGAGCTTCTCAATTTTTGTGTTAATGCAACCTGGTCTCATAAAAATGTGTGCAACACTTACTGCGCGTCACTGAGTGGTGCTAAAACACAGATTTAATGCGTGATCCAACATTTTTATTATGTTGACAGTGTAAGTATTGCTGTGTTTTTATTATGTTACTTCAGTTACATATCGCTACGGTTCAGAATTCAAATATCCTGTTGCTAATAGTCAATGCTCTATCATGTTGGAAATATTCCCTACACCAAATGCAACCCTAAACCTACCCGATAGTGTTAACAAATGCAAAAATAATATCAAAACACATTTGTTGATGCAACTTTTACACTGATTTGATCCATATTGTCAAACCGTTTTACACTTGACTTTAACAAATATGAAAATGCATAGATATGAAGGTGTGTGTGCTGCTAACATTAAAAAGCAACAGTTTTCAAATCTCTCCGCATATTAATATTGTTTTGAAGTCATAACATAATATACTTGTGTGAAAATTACACTATTAATTGAAATTTGTGTGAAAAGGAATAAAAGGTGTCTGAGTTTTACTGCCTCTAGTGTTCATTTCTTTTGGAAACCGCACTTATTTGTAAAAAGTGCAACAAGGTACATTTCTGCGTTGAGACCAGGTGTTAATGTCAGCCTGGATTTAATAAGTTAAATATGACAGCGGGCAATGTAACAACACTAAACAGTCTCCAAATCTGTCCAGATGAAGACGCAAACTCACACTCAAAGTTAAATATCCAGTGACTGGTACAAAAGTGGCATGTTAAACAGTTCAATGTGTTGGAAGTGAACATGTCAATGTATTATTACACCGGTAAACTGTATGTATAATGGTGAATTGTGTGTAAAAGTGTTTTAAAGTCATAATATAGTGTTGTGAACCATGAAAAAAGGGTTGATTAATCAGTAACCTGCCCCTGTTATCATTATTTGTATGAAAAGTAAGAAAGGTGGTTGTTGTTTTACTGCCTCTAGTGTTCATTTCATCTGGACATGGTGATGATTTTGATTAAGTACATTTTGGGAGCTTTGCAAGAATGTAGGCACATGTGTCTAATAAGACTGGGTTAGTTAATGTTGGTTGTTGCTTTTGATGGAATTGCTCAACCAGAGAGCTGTCTGTTCAAATGAACTGCTGTATAACTATCAACTGTTGATTTAGTCATTTTTGGGCGAGCTCTGCTTTTTTATGTTTCAGCTGTGAACAGTGTTAATGTTACACTTGGCTGAGATCAGAGAGAAGGAATTGCTCATAAGAGCCTCCATGCAGGTGCATGATAACTGAGCTCTTAATGGTGTTGGAGACAGCATGCCTTTGGGGGTCGTCTCTAATTATAGACGTTCATCAGCGCTAACTGAATTACACACAGTATCAGGCTGAAAGGAGGTTTAAATGTTCTGGTATAACTTGCATAGTTCAGGTATCGCTGTAAAGTTGTACTAAGTGGTAGAAACTACCATGCTCATTTTGGTTCATTTGTCTCATAACAAGCAAAAAGACATCATAAGCCTTGATAGGCAGTCCTGTGACATGTGGCTTTATATTAATACATATAAAGCTGATTCTGAGACACAGGCTGAGGACACGGCAGATTCAACCTTTAAGTGATTTCCTGGGGTTTTGCTGATTACCTTGTAAAGAAGATTTGTTTTTGTATGAAGAGACCATCTTACCTCAGAGGGCAGGATCGGTTGATTACATGCTGCGCATTTAGGAGCAAGAACTCTGAAAAAGAAAAGAGAGGAAATAATCACACACATCATCCACTAAATGGCTTATTAAAACCATATCAGCATGACTCTTCGTTCATAGTACAAGACAGTAACATACTTAGTGGCCCAAATTAGGAATTAGGCACTTTAGCTATAATTAAAATGTCTGTCATAAAAATTATGCTCGATATTTTCTCAGAACTAACCATTTTTGCTATTGATTTGAACCAATAGACAATCCTTTTAATGCTTCTGTTCTTAAAATCAACACAACTGCAGGTGTGCCATGGCATGTATACAACAGTTCAATAAACAATTAGTTAATGTTGAGTAACCAACGCTTTGGAAAGAATACAACATTGTGAATTTATTGTACAAACAACAAACAAATGGTTTAAGCGAATAATTCAACGACTCTATCATAAATAGGCTAATTTATTTATTTTTAAACGTACGTTTGTCAAATAGAAGAGGTCTTTTCCATTTGCTTTGTTATTTTGTTATGTAATCAGACATTTATACTTTTCTGGGCCACTGCATGACTTGAAGGTGAAAGGCAGATAGAGAAGAGAGGAACAGAGCTGCTGGCTCTTCTATTAGCCTGTGAACAGCTCAATCCCAGAAGGACAGAGTGGAAAAGCACTGTTTGATTTCATCTCCATATGGTTACCACCTGACTGAACGTCTGGGGTTTTGGAACAACAGCAATCATGGCTTCGTTCACTGCTCATGGCAAAGGATGCATGAGAAGAATTTGCAGTGCAGCACACACACACACACACACCCTCAACACTAATAAAACTCACAATAAAAGCTACTAGCTACTGCTAGGAAAATGCCTGTGGAAGAAATTATGGAGAATACTGCACAACAAAAAGCACATCAACTGAAGGAAATATACAGCTCACTTTATGCATCTGGAGTTGGCTTTGCAAGCCAAAGGTCACCATTAAATAAAAACTGACTTCTGAGCATCTCAATGTTGTTTAAAGATTATGATTATTAGCAAAAAACAATTCATTCACTTCGAATGGACAAACTCCAGCCCTACATATTTTTCCTATTTAAGGAGTAGTTTCACTAGGATATGTGTCACAATTTCCAATGCACGCAGACCTTACGTCATGATTTTTGAAGTGTGCAACATCTAGCAATATCTAGACAATGCATATACAGTCAGCGTTAAAAAAAGAAACGCTATCATGACACACACTTAAATAAATAGGAAAGTACCTGGGCTAGTTGTCACACTTTATACTCAGTATTTCCCAGCGTAGATTTAAGTCAACTTCTAAAAGCACAGATCTAGAAGTCTAGGCCACAAAGAAGCCCTTGATATAAAGTAACAACAGCTCTTGTCCTCAGAGCAAAGTTCAGTCATTATTTCCACCTGACTCGTCTGACTGTATTTCAAAGAGCTGACTTTCAAATTCATTTACTATCGTGAAGAAAAGGATACAATTCTAAACAAGCCATATGTCAATATGAGTTCGCAAAAAGGCAATTTATGGCAAAACACTTGTTTTTTATAGCTATGTTTGTGATCTAAAACGGCACAAGCAGTGCACTTTTATAACCTTATGAAAAGAAGCCACAGTTAAATGTGTATTAAAGAACTGTGATTGGCTGTGGGCTTGCACACGAGCTCACCTGTGATAATCCTTCACGCAGTAGATCTTGTTCTCTGTGTCCACCGTGAAAGGCACTCCATCCAGACTCTCGTTACAGATGCCGCAGCGGAAGCAGCCTGGGTGGTAAGACTTCCCCAGCGCCTGCAGGATCTGAGGAGGAACACCATGATCACATGCTGCCAAACAACACATTTCCTCATGACAGTATGACTCAACGAGTGGAGATGGGCATCTGAGTGAGAGAAGACAACTTTATATTTATTTCAAGTACTATCTAACAATTAAATTAATACTTTGATACAATGAACTTATTGTGTAACAGTACCAATGACTAATTTATTATATTTTCACTTTCATTTGAGTTGAAGTTTTGGTACTGTTGTTGTGTTTTTGTCATTTTATTTTAACAGTATATTATCTAATATTTATTTACATTTATTAGTTTTATTTATTTTAGCACGCGTAAACTAAAAAATAAGAAGTGTTGCCTTGGCTACAAGCTGAAACAAAAGAATTATAAATAATAATAATTATAAAATAAAATACATTTAAGTTTGTTGTTTTAGTCCATGCACTTTTCAATAAATAAGTTAAAGCATTGATACACAAGTCTTTATGGTTTTAGTTTTAGTTGCATGCAAACATGTTTTAAATTGTAGTCGCATTTAAAAAATACCTGCATGTAATTACATCTTCAAACTAACCAGACCACAAAACCAGTCCCTAATCTTAACCGCATCCCACCTCCATAGCAGCAAACGTGTTTTCCAACATAAACACATTGAACCGAGCAACTGATGTTTTGACCCAAGTGCATAAAAGCTAAATCACCTAATACACAGTAAGACTATTACATTAAGCCAAAACTACTGTATGTAAAGAGCGCTGTAAAATAAGGAGCTTTGTAAATCAAACCCAACCAATTCCTTCTGTAGTGTGATACCGTGACTAACCCAGGGTGTGGAGGTACATCAGACTCACCATGTCCATGATTAAATGTCCACATACATTGCATTTGTCAGCAGACTGCTGGAACCCAGAGTACTGTTGAAGACAAGAGTGAAGACAGAAGTCAGCTTTGACTCTCATTCCTTTCCGTCACTAATACGGAGCTGGATGTGTTTTTAAAAAGCTTGTTTTTTTTTGCTTATCTAATGAAAATCTGGCAGTGATTTTATTTTTACGTTTAACAGCTGATCAGTCTATTTTTGTTTTTTTCCCAAATAAAGTTTTAGGATTCTTACAATTTTTAAATAAAAAGAAAAGCTATGACATTTATTGAAGATGCAATACCAACACTATTTTCTTAAATCCATGAAATGACAAATAAAAACATCTCAAACTGCTGGATCCCTCCGGTCTACTTTTAAACAATTAAGCTAAGTGGAACTAAGGTGAGCTCATAAGATGAACTCATCATAACCAGGTTCATGTTGTGAAACCTGACACCTCATAATGTCTTTAAAGACATGCTTTAGATAAGATGACACATTCTTCTGACATAACCGTGAGCTATGGTTGTAAGGCATGTCTCAAGACATGCTGAGACATAAAAAAAGCCCATAAAAAAGAAGAGGGAAAGACAGCATACCAGGAAGTCCTCTTCACAAAAGACTTTCCCACAGACGTAGTAAAAGGCTTTCCCTCTGAGCTTTCGGCCTGCAGAAAACACACAACAAAGACCTTTACCATCAATTTATTATGAGGCAGTCATTTTTTTTCATTTTGTTATTTTTCTAATGTCTAAATAAACAGTTCATTTGCAAAAACAGATCAAATCTATGTTTTTTCATTGATTTAGATTAATTAAAATGCACAAACAACAGTTGTGTTATTTTGATTAGGTAAAAAATAACCAAAAAGTTATATGTTTTTGCATATTAACGTATATTTTCTATTACTTTTTATTTAAGTTTTGTTTCAGTATATCAAATTAAACTACATTCAAACGTCTTCTTTTGTTCATGTTAATATTATTTCTCATGGTTTAAAGTGAACTAGTTTTCGTTAACTATTATAGTCTTGGGTAATGAGGTGATTTTCTTTAAACTGTTTTCCCAATAAAAGGACTTTTCCATTCTTTCAGCTTAAACAATCCCAGAAGACTGCAGATGTTCTCTGTTCAGTGTTTAAACCTTCAGACTAAACCTCATTAGAGAAATACCTAACAATGATATAATTGAACCTGATACATGTTTACAAGTGTAAAAAATAAAACGGGGGCTAAACTCAAAGCACACGAGGGAAAGATTTATTGAATCCAATGAACACACAGTAAACACATTAAGAGAGTGTCAGCACTTTGCAAAATGTGAAGTTCAGACACTCGCTGCTGTTTTCCAGCCCATGGTGAGGACTTCCTGTCCTTTTTGGCTTTTTACCTCAACAGACAGACAGACAAACCCGCCCCATTCAGACAGACCCCGTCCCACAGGAAAGGGGAACATTCCGCACATTTTCTGCAGAGGGGGGTTCGGGCCCGTGCAGTTTAACCCTTATAAGCTGAAGCTCAATGAAAGCCTTCATGCTGTTGCCATCCAGGCTCAGTGGAGCACACTTCACAGGGCCGGCGAGTCTGCTGGCAACAGCAACGTTTACTTTAATGCTGAAACCATCATTGCTCAGCTGGATTTTTCAAATGCAGCTTGGCAGAAACACTTTCGTGGATCTCTAAGACACACAAGTACACAACCCTTCAAAGGTTCTGGCCAGTAACTTCTGCTCACCCACCATGCATCTATGCAATCAAAAATAAAATCATATTGTGAAATATTACATAAAAATAGATGTTTTCTATTAGAAACTAGTTAATCATTTTAAAACGCAATTATCCTGTCTTTTTTAAATGGGTGATAGAAGACGTGAAATAACGTGTGCGTATTCGTAATAATACGTCCCTCACACGGCTCCAGGGGTGAATAAAATCCTCACGTCTGCTGTCTGTGGAAACCGAAAGCAGTCCTGGCGGATGATGTAGGACACATTGCGTTAGGTGATGAGAGATGAGCGCGGAGAGAGAACACAACCAAACGGCAGTCATGAATGAGAAGCACAAATCAAGGATTTGTAAAGAAAAATGCAGGAGGATTTCAATATAAGCCAAGAGGAGACTGCTTAAGTAAGGAAACGTTGTTTCCCAGAGTGATTCTCCAGTGATGCACACATCCGACAGGACTGCTTCCGGTAACTCTGATTGGATTCGTCTGAAAGAAGAAAGTCACATACACCTAGGAGGCTTCTAAAGAGTAAAAGACAGGGTTTTTGTGAAAAGCTACACTGTTGAGCACAGAACACTGTTTAGTGTCCCAGCCGCAGAGAGAAGTGCCTTTATCGATTTATTTACATTACATTACGCTGCTGACAAAGAGATAATATTAACATTCTTTCACAGCCGGTTACCTTCACAGACATGACCAACATGTATTATTTGACAGTGAGGTAAACACAATAAGGCATGAAAGAGAACTTCACATGCCGTTGGACAGATGAATGTGCTTCGAATGTATGCGCTCAGAAAACGGTATGTCAGAAGTTTAAACCAATAGGGTTTAAAACACAATAGACATGCACCATAGACATAATAATAATATTGAATGTTTTTTGGTAGAGTATCTGCTGTAAAGGCACAGCTCTATTCTGGAAAAGGGGACGGGGAACCTCAGCTTATTTGCATTTAAAGAGACGTGCACAAAAAAAATTGCATTTTTACTTGTACTCAAAACATTATTTATTATTTTTATTCAAAATAATACAATAAATGATCTGTAGGGTATTATGAGTTGAATCTCTACAGCCATATCCTGGGGGCACCTGAGACGCACAGTCATGGCCAAAATTGTTGGCACCACTAAAATATTTCCAGAAAATCAAGTATTTTTTTCACAGAAAAGTACTGCATTAACACATCTTTTGCTATACACACGTTTATTCCCTTGTCTATTGGTACAAAACAAAAAAAAGGGAGGAAAAAACTAATTTGACTTAAATGTCACAAAACTCCAAAAATGGGCTGGTCAAAATTATTGGCACCCTTAACTTAATATTTAGTTGCACACCCTTTGGAAAAAATAACTGAAAGTTGCTACCTATACCCATTAATAAGTTTCTTACACCTCTCACCTCTCTTCCTTTGTAAACTGCTCCACATTGGAAAAAGCTCTATCTTGGTCTCATCTGTCCAAGACGTTTTCCCAGAAGGATTTTGGCTTACTTAAGTACATTTTGGCAAACTGTATTCTTTTAATGTCTCTTTGTCAACAGTGGAGTCCCCCTGGGTCTTCTTCCATCAAACCCAGGGAGATTAGCTACAGTGCCATGTGTTGCAAACTTCTTGACAATGTTGCACACTGTAGACAAAGGTAAATCTAGATCTCTGGAGACGGACTTGTAACCTTGAGATTGTTGATATTTTTCCACAATTTTGGTTCTCAAGACAAGTCCTCTTCTCCTCTTTCGATTGTCCATGCTTAGTCTTTGTATTTTGTGTACAAAGTCTAAGCATGATATAATTGTATTGAACTACTACTACTACTACTTTTTATCTGCTTTTAGGTGTGATTATTATATTGCCCACACCTGTTACTTGCACCAGGTGAGTTTAAAGGAAACAATCTTATTTATCCACAATTTTAAAAGGGTGCCAATAATTTTGCCCAGCTCATTTTTGAAGTTTTGTGTGACATTATGCCTAATTAGCCCTTTCATCCCGTTTTTTTTTTTTTGTTCCAATGGACACAAAGGGAATAAACGTGTATAACAAAACATATGCAATACTTTTATGTAAGAAATGCTTAATTTTCTAGAAAACTTTCAGGGGTGCCAACAATTTTGGCCATGACTGTATACAGTATCACATATTGTAAAAGGTGCCGTTTAAATGTTAGATTCGAAATCTTTCAATTCTAATTTATTTCTGTGACAGCTGTTACTCCAGTCTTCAGTGTCACATGATCTTTCAGAAATCATCTGATTAAGCCGAGTTGATGCTCATGAACCATTTCTGATTATTAGCAATTCTATTAGCCACTATATTGCGCTACTTCATTTTTTTTTCCTCATTCCAAGACCAAAAGTTACATTAATTAAGCTGGGTCAGTGTGGAAGTCTGCAGTATGTGAGAAATTGACAAGACATTCTTCGGGGTAAAAACTCACAGACAAAGATCAGTCTGTTGCCAGGAAACAGATGTTAGTCCCAGGGAATGCTGGGAGTTTTGGACCACAGGACTGAGTTCATCTTTCTCCTGAGAGATGAGAGTAAATACAGAGACTTTTCACACACTCACTACTCATGAGAGGATGTCTGAGGCTGACAGGGGACTCAAAAACCAGCAAGCACTCAAATACACCAAAAAAAACGTAAGCTACAACAAAAACAAACCTTAAACAGTAGTTTCTATGTTAGTTAATGTGCTCACAAACATACAGATTCACTAAACTAGATTTTTGAACGATGGCAGCTAAATGAATGAGTGCTTTTGGGAAATGAAAGGAATGTGATGACAGATTTATGACTGTACAGAGAAACTGCTCCAAACGTTATTCTCTAATTTAACTTCAGCTTTATTCTGAAGAGACACAGGATCTCTAAGAAAAAATCCATTCTGAATCCAGTGTCTCCTAAGAAAGAAAATAAAAGCCCTCCCACGTGTCTTCCTCACGGGAGGACACCAGACTAATGAATGGCCATATTTTACTGAAAGTGAAGCATATGGATCATTTTGGACCTTAAGAGCTTTAGCTACATGAATCTCAATGACGTTCACAAAATGTCAGCAATGCAGACTGGAATTCAGTCGTCTGATTTTTCACGTAATTCAGCCACCCACTTCTGTTTAATTTGGTGCATACCACATTATTTGTGCTTTAAGCAAATGATCTCTTTAAGAACATTATGTGAGGAATGGTGCGATACTTAAAAACATCCCCTCCAAATTCATATTAAATGAAAATTGCTTTATACATGTGTTGGGATCTTGAATGTTCTGAAGAAATGTTAAGAAGAATGTTCTTAATGATCTCTGTGATCTTTTCTTTTCTGTTGCGTTGTCAAACAGCCCTTTCACAACCTGTGTGATTTTCTTTCTTCTGAGGCTCGCGTTTGAAAAAAAAGAAAAGGTTTTTATGTGCTTGTGCCTGTACAATGAAAATAAATTAAGTCCAATGTTGTTTGGACCTCAACATTCTTTTAATGTCTTCTTTAATGTTCTTCAAAAAAGTCCTACAGGTTGGGACTGGCATGAGAGTGAGGCAACTAACCCTTTAAAACCAGCTAGTTTAACTAATTGTCCAGATGAACATAGATGTCATTGCTTTGGTATCTAATGCACTGGTATTTTTTAAGGCCACTGAAACACATTGGAGGATAACTAAGCCACCACACCATCCAATTTCAGCTGAAAAACCTCTGTACAGCACTTAAATGTCAGGCAATCCCTGGTGGGTCTGATACCGAGTGCATTTGGACTGGGTCACGAACAAAGCTGCCCTCCTAACAGCTCCAGAACAATGATCTTCTGTCTCTTCACACAAACCACTCCGCCAAACACCAGCACTTCACAGAGAAGCCACAAAACCAGCCAAATTGGGTTCAAGAAGGCAAATCTTGATAGTCCAGATGAGATAAAGAGTTTGGGAGCGGTAGAGTCAGTGACTCTCAATGAGCTTGTGTTCAGTAAAGACATACAAAGACTCATCTGATGTTCAAAGTAATGCAAAATACTTTAAGAGCATATCTTCCCTTGCCCAAGTAAGTGCAGCAGTCTATGCCATTTCCTGCACAGCTTTCTGAAGTCCATGAAGTATGTCCAAAAAAAAGCCAGAAATTAAAGCGTTTCTTCTGGGCCTGTTGAGATTTTAAGTATTATGGGGGCTTTGCGCCGTTTTCCTTCACACTTTCCCTTATATGGGCTGTTTGTGTAGTCTATGATGCTATTTCTAAGTCTCTCTGCTTGACGAAGCCCTCTGATCTAAACACAGCAAGAGTTCTTCTTTAGGATATAACTGAGACATCAGTTTGAGCGTGAAGGATTGATCCAGCTCAATCAGGGATTTTAATTTGGAATAAATTATATTAAGCAAGCAAGTGACATGCCAAAACTAGGACACTGTAGTTTTGAGTAGCGTGCTTGTATATTAGAGATGTGCATCTTCATTATTCAAGGCAATGATAAAATACATTATAATACAATAGAAGATGCATATGAAGCAGCTACCAATGTGATGCAATATGAATCGCTCTTGCGGTACTTGGACGTCAAACTCTGCTTCAAGTCGAACACACACATAATAACTAGAGCGCATAAGCATCAGTGGTTCATCGATGCAATCATGAATTACAATCATTATCGTTAGCTACTACAGCTCTCGCTGTGCCTTCATCACATTAAGCGGTTGCTATAATTTACAAAACAACTGAGCTTGGTCTTCTTATTTAAATCAAGCTGCTTGAGGAAGCCTGTTGAGTGAGGCGGCAGCTTTGCTGTGAGTGGGCGTGATTTCAGCGCCCCGACGTTTGAGAGATTTTGATCCCTTATTTTATTTACTTTTATTTTATTTTATTTACAAACTCAGAACACAGCTTTAATATTGACTTTACACCGACTTTATATCTTAAAAATCTGAATATAGTGAAAACAAAAAATTAACTTCATCAAAATTAAACTTAGTCCTACACCGGAAGCGAAATACGCAGGAGTAATATATGCAGGAGTATGCACTTGCAATCCATTGGCCAAGCATTCGTGTCTTCATTTATGTACTTCACTCTGACCCAGCAGATCAAACACCTGTTTCTCTCGTTCTGTCTCTGGCTCCAGCTGACTAAACACATCAGACATTCCTCCATCTGCTCATCGGACCCGTCAGCCCACCTCACTCACGCTCCCAGCATTCCTCTCCAGCGGGCAACCGCTCTTTCTAGTGCAACTATGCGCTGCGCATTCTCACTATCTTTAGTCTCGTAATCCATGTAAACAGGTGGAGGTACACGCGGACGTGTTTACTGCCCTCAGAACGAGCCTCTGGACACACACCGAGAACAAAAGAGCCGTTGCGGAGAACGAAACTCTGGGTAAGAGGCAGTCATGCAAAAGAGAAGCTCAGGAATGCTCATTTTCCTTCAAATAGCTGCCAGTCCCAGGGGCCGGAGCGGAGCTAAATAAAGTGTGAGGAAACAAGACTGCATGAATGCATGGAATGAAGGTTTATCTGAACTCCACCGCAGTGCATGGACTCGTGTTTAGTTTAGTTCAGTCAGACCCAGTGCTGTTTCCTGTGTGCTCCGAACACACACATATACGCCCGAACCACAAGAACCTAAATCATTTACAAAACACAGACAGACTGAGATGAAGTCTGACATCCAACACAGACCAGACTTACTGCTTCAAATAGGACAGGCAGACATACAGTGGGTACGGAAAGTATTCAGACCCCCCTTAAATGCTGACTTTGGTGGCACATCAGCTTGGAAATGAATGAATAAACGATGACTTCAGCAGCCCCTGTGTTTACTTTGGTATGACAGCACACTTCTGTCTTAAAAGAGTGTGTGTGAGTCACTTACTGCAAGCGCTGCAGGTGAAGCAGCTGTCGTGGTACAGGCTGCCCATGGCCTGACACGCCTGACTCGCTCCATGCACTGCCTTACTGCACTTCACACAGCTGCCTGCAAGAGAGCCAGAAAAACACAAGGTCACACTTCCAATCTCATTCTGTACTCCAAATTAGCCATTTCAATTAAAGTCAGAAGAGTGTGTAAGAGAGGAGTCTGAGCATCAGTGCAGAGGTCAGCTGTGTTGTGACACAAACCACAAAGATCTTTGTTCTGACCGGACTGTCAGTGTGAAGTAGAGAGCTACTCGCGCGGGACAAGATCTGATGGGTGAATGCGAGCGCGGGCGGTAAGGTCCTAGTGTTAGTGCGGGACGCGGGAGAATATAATTATTCGCAGGACTCTCACAAAATGGATTTATGTTAAAATTACTTTAATAAAATCAATTATTCTGTTATTTATCTAATGCACAAAAGCAACAAGAACGAATAAAGTAGAAATGTGGAAATGCAGAAAGTGCGCGGAACTATAGACCCACACCGAGGCACAATGTCTGAAGAGAAAGACACTGATGAAAGCTAAGTTGTACTTGTTTTTTCTACATCGCTGAAGGAAAAAAAGGCTAACGCATGTTCTGAAGCAGTACTAGGCCAAATGCTTTTCTATTTGACCACTTGAGAAATCAAAGTTTATTATTATTTAGTTTCATTGCAAAATTATCAGCCTATTTGTAACTGTATTTCTATGTTCTGAAAAGCTCCTCGATCGTGTCCATGTTC
>JAUCMT010000032.1:2137833-2168125 GCA_032357475.1 Enteromius thamalakanensis
TGTGTGTTTATACAATTCAACAGTGTCAGTTTGATGAGAAGTCAACCAAATATATTGAAAGCTTGTTTAATTTGATTATGTCTGGTTAAGTGGGTTTCTGAACGTCTGAAAGAGTGCGAGGACTGTGTGTGTCTCCATAAAATAAAGAGGTAAATTTAATTTAGAAAAACAGTATAAAACTATATATATTATTTAATGAGTCTATTTTTTTATTTATTTTTTAATTTTATATTTTATTTTATTTTTCTTTTTTATTATTTGTTAATCATTATAGTTTTTTTTTCCTTTGAAGAACACAAGTGGAATTTTTTTTAGGCATTTTTAACTTTTTAACATTTTTAAGTTTATTACGTTTTATTCTCCAGGTCACCAGTCAAGGTCCTTAACCACTGTGACCAAAATATTTGTCTGTAAATAATTGAGTTTTTCTTTTATTTTTTTTATAATCCTGTGTTCCCGGTCTTGTTTTTCAAGCCTTTTTCCTGCCATACGTCTCAATTGACAGAGTATTGATCAAGCGCTTGCTACATAATTGAAAATGTCTCTGATAAAATTACCCCAAGAAAGTAGTGCATTATAAGAAGGTTTTTAAATGTGCATGTGTGATTTATCACTGAAAAACTCAAATACGTTTCATAAGCTGAGCTGGATCCTCATAAGACCTGCAGCTCTTTTTCCTGATTTCACGCTCACTGTTTACCTTAAGACTGTTCCAGGGGATTAATTTTCAGTGCTGTGAGCAAGAAGAGTGGGTGGAGACAAAAAAGAGAGCATATGATGGCTTATGTAAAAAATGTACAATGCATTAGGTTTCTTTTTTTCTATAGCTGAGTAAAGGAAAGCGTACAGAATGGCAATGCTAGCCTGTCACTCTCTATGCTGTGGTTGCTATATTAAGGCATTCATTTAAACATGAGGATGTGCTTTTCAGATCAGTTAGTAACCACTGAATGGTCTGAAAGCCACCACTCAAGGTCTAACAAACACAAGCTAGAGCATATGTGATGACTAAATTTAGCATTTCCCACACAGAACAACAGTCCCTGACAGGAGCGGAACTGATATTATTTCTTATATTATTTCTTTCTATGTCTCTCCCTGGTTTTATGAAAGGATGAACCTCAGGGGGTATCCAGTTGATCCTAGCCTCCTCAGCCTCTACACTGATCCCAGGTCAGTAAGTGCTGTCTGCTTGTTTTGATCCTAGCTTTGCATTATTTTTAAACTTCTACCAGATCAGTCTAAAGGAGGATGGATTTTTAAAAAAGCAGTTTTACAGTTGCTGTTTGTATTAATAAGCAAGCTCTTCCTGTAATCCTGGATTACCAGAGTTCTTCAGTCTCTGATATTATCATGTTGACATTGCTAAGAGGTATGAAGTGTCTTTTTGCCTGGTTGGAATGCAAATCTTAAGTGGATGAAGTCAAGGGATCTGACTCATGTGGTAATTGCCAGGACTTTTTGTACTTTGAATGCCAAAAACCAAAAATGCTGACACAAAGAGGGGAACATTCTGATTTCAAGGGAAATGAGTGTGAAAAGTAGTCAAAAATTGTCTCATGTTTTTATTTTAGAGCTTTCATGTTTAAGTGCATGAAATAAATCCGACATTTAAAGAGACAGTAATGAGTAACCATGAAACTATTTTAATTTTTTAGTGTACTTTCCCTTTAAATAAATTTAAATGCACTTTAAAAGTTTGACACTTGTGTACTTAACCGTTAGCATGACTGAAATTGTGCTTGATGTTAGGTCAAACTACACTTTATTACAACTCTGAATTGAATACAAAAAAATTCAGTTTATGCATTGTGTCATGTATACATGCAACTCGACTGCACAAATTTCAAGTGTGCATGTAAACATACTGACAGCTTAAAATTCGACAAAGCAATGTGACCTTTGCTGTTAGCAGAATCTGAATGTATCTTGAGTCTGAAAAGCAGGTCCTCTAGGGAGCCCATGGGTCCTGTAAGTGCACTTCTTGTTCTAACAAGCGTTCCATCTGTTGGGATCCACAGCTACATCTCTGCTTTTACCCCCTGGAGACCCGCAAGACTGAGAGACCGAAACACAGCGAGGAGAAAGGAAAGAAAGAACATGTTATTATGAGACATTCGCAGTGTAAACAATGGCCCTTTGTTCAGAATAGCGTGTTTTAGTATATCCTTGTACACATGGTCTCAGTGTCAGACGTACTAACGTGTGTGTTGGGAAGGTGTTGCTGGGATTCTAATTGGCGTGTTTGTGGCAGAAAACACAGGGATAATTATTAGGTGCTTTCAGCTCCCTCTCAGGATTTGTCAGTTATTGCTCTCGCCATCTGCTCGATGTGGTTGCACAAACACGCATAAAAGCACACATACGCACACACCTGCTCCCTGCGGTCCCAGAATGCCAGCGAGTGTGACCCAGGTGTGAGTCAGATGTAATGCCTTTGAGAATCTCCATGACCTATAGCATGCCTATCTGACACCTCCTCTTACTCTTCTCTTTGTTCGTGCCCTTTTGTCTTCCTCCACATTCACAGGTGGGAAAAAAGAGTGTTTATCTAATAGTGAAGCTATTTTTTCGGGTGGGGTGTTAGGTGACCAGATGCATTGTGGGTATGCGTTGTGTGCGTCTCTGCCAATGTGTGCACCGGGAACTCCCTGGGTGCCACTGTTTCAAACACTCAAGACAGACAATACCACACACCTGTCTGCTTTTTCCTTCTTTCTCACTTTATTTGAAAACACCCTCTAGGTGCAAGGGGAGTGGAGGTGTGAGACGACATATAATTACAGTCCACCCCAATTTAGAATAGAAATTTCTGCTACTGCTCTCTATTAAAGAAATATGCCACACATGACTAGCTCTCATGGCATGTCCTGGTCTGTAGGTTACAATGATTTACAACACAAAAGAAAACTTCTATAGTTGTTGCTCAGCCCCATGTCCTTCCAAACCTATATGACTTTATATCTTATGTACAGAAAAGTAGGCAAACAGTTTTAGCATCTCTGTATTAAAGCATTATTTTAAGACAGTTATACAGGTTTGTTAAAACATGAGTAAATAATGACAGAAGGGAGATGCTCTTATTTCGGCTTGACACTAATTATTTCTCTTATAGCTCTTTGTGTAGGCCGCTAGAGCACAAACGCACTGTAAATACAGTATAAACCCAAAAACACTGTAGACTAGACAAAATCTGCCCAGCAAATCTAGCAAAATAAATGCTGATCCTTCCTTAAAACTATATTTAAGAGAAACTAAAGAAGATGGGTTCTCTAGCGTACAACGCATTTGAGATTACTAATCATATTTTCACACCTGTGATGATTTTCTTATGGCTCTTTGCTTAGTGTTAACTTCTTTCAACATCATCTGCAAGGTCTGATTTCTGTGTGTATACCAGCATCAAGAACGACATGACGAGATTTATTGCTTTCATCCTAATCTGTGTGGAATAATCTGTTTGGGGATGTAATTCACATGGTATGTCTTTTGACTTGGATTAGCACATTCTATCCTCTTAGCAAACAGCTCAGTGGAAGTTATCAGTGACATAGAGGTTCCCAAGAGCCGGGCGAATCCACCCAGCCAAAACCAGCCAGCTAATTCTCATTCGTTCTAATCTTCCCAAATCGCAACCTCCAAGTATCTCTTAAAAGACATTACAAAGAGCGCTCTGAAGATTATTCTAGGGTCACAAATTGCCTCTGCCATTGTACCTAAATGCGTGTCAATGAGATATAAAGCTTCTTTAATCAGCGGCAAGAAAATTAGCCATTTAAATGAGTCTTTGTAATTCAGCGCATCCCTGTGCTTTCACTTTGAAATCCGAGTTTATTTACACAGACTTTCGTTAATCAGTCTAAGATTCCTGTTTGTTTTGTGCGATTCTGCTTACAGCCTGCAGATTTCGGGTTTGATTATTGATATTTTTTGTTCTCGTTTGTTTTATAGGCTGTCCGTACTCCATCAATCACAGGCTGTTCTAGGATCTGCTTCCCTCTGTGAGAATGAGTGAATTATTCCCTTTAATATTTCATGCATTTGGAACAAATAAATGTCTGCGTCTGATCCTGTCGGTTGTGCTCTGTTTCTCAAGCGATTTATCCCAGTTCACGTCAGCTGTCACACGCTCACAAAGCTCCCCTACTTCACTACAATCCCATTTCATCAAATAACTCTGCAAAAAAATCCACAAATCGCTTAAATCCTTGACTCTCTATTCCTGATCCTCATGGATTCTTTATAATTTAATAAACAGGATTAAAGTCATCTGTTGGAGCAGTGTAGCCTTGTTTCATTTCTCTGTTTAAAGTGTGTGTGTGTGTGCGTATTATTAAACCCTGCAAGATTACAGTGGTCTAATCTTCATGAACACATGTTGTGAAGAATAATAGAGTTTTATTTGGGAAAACTGTTCAAGTTTAGCAGTTATATCCTTTCTCTCTTTTTCTCTTTAAATAAAATGAAAAACGAACGAGACATTTCTATTTATGGCATATCTATATTTTTAGAAACATGTCCCCACAAGAAAAACAAGTCTGGACATTGTCAGAAGAAAATAATAGGTTCATAAAGAGACCCTCATAAAGCAAATCATTTTTATTCATTTTTAGAATATTTTTGCGGTTAGTGTTTGGGTTAAGACTGGCCTATAGTAATTATAATTAGCTTGATTTAAGAACAATAGAGGTTAATGGAAAGCCTCCATTTAGAAAGCTTGTTAAATCTGTGTGCGTGTGTGATTTATATTTTCATCACATTCATCCCAGAGTGCTGGGAACAATGTGAGCAATCATTTTTAGAGCTGCGCTTCTACATGTGACCTGATCTTTGATCCAGGCAAATAAATCCACCTGTTCCAAAGGAGCTTTTGCAAGAAGTATATTTATTTCTCCTTTTCCCTTCTCTCACTCTCTCTCTCTCTGTGCGTGCAAGATGCAGGGATTTGTGTTGGTTTTGGCTGTTCTTAGAAAGACGAGGGTGAAAATATGAAGCTTAGCTGTAAATCCCAATCTCCGTTTTCTTATCCTGAGCTACAGAAATGTATGTGTGTGGGGGTGTGTTTTTGTTAGCATTTAATTCAAACCCTGAGTCATCTCTGTCCGTTTAAATTCTCGCAACATTAACTGGCACATATTTTCATGGGGTTTTACAAAAATTAGGATTATAAGCTTTTAAATATATTTGAAACATAAAAAATGTGGATTTGTTTCTCAGATTATTGCACTGTTGCCAAAAAGCAACTGAACTGTAGCACTGGTGTTTGCATTAACAAAAGTTTCAAAAGCAATTTATTGACCATTTAAAAAAATATCACTAGCCTATAATAATCCTACCCTAGGAGAATACCCTCAACATGCTGTTTATGATCACTTTTTTTTTTTTTTTATAGAACACAATTAATCTTTTAAAAGCTGTACAGTCTGTAGATCACAGTGTCCTGTATACTAATATTTTAAGATTTAAGATTGGCCAATCAGATTTCAATATGGAGACGGTTAGGACAATGATTTTACTACAGCACCTTCTAAGTATATTTTATCCTTCTGGAATCTAATAGACAGTTTAGGCCTGACAAATATGCGCACAATAATTTATAATCACAGTTTTTTTAATTTTTTGTACATTTTGTTTTCATGGTGACTTTAATGTCAAAATTAATTCCAGCTCATGTAACATTGTCATCCAAAATTTCATGACTTGATACACACATTTTACTGAAAAACGGGACTAGAGGAAAGGGCGTGATTTAACAAACACTTGTGACCACTCTTCTGGAAGCCCCACCCCCTTTGGAGTATCTCAGCAGAACAGTTCTCCAAAGCTTTTCACCAAGCTTACAATTAAATTTCATATTTTAAATCATCAATGAGCTGTGTCATAAATTTTCTTTCTTATGCTCAAATAGCATTCAAAAGTTACTTTTCAGGCCCAAGTGTGGATCTATTTAGTGATTGGCTCTTTTAATTAGAAGGCGGTACTATTCCACCATATTACGAGTTGCACTTTCTCCCATTCTCCCGAGTAACTTGAGTGCACCAACTTTTTAGATCTAAAAAAGTCTTTGGCTAAATTTAACTTTAAGACTCTCATTGTTTGGGCAAATCTCAGTTCGTTAAGACTCATGGTAACAGTAACCATGGGGGCGGAGTTCACCAAATAGTTTCGTCTCCCAACAATAAGATGGCTGAAATGCTCACCAGTTAAGTAATTGAATACCGAAAAACACAACTGTATTGTTTGTTGTGTATTGTATATCACAGCCCAGGACACCACCACCCTAACCGTTCACACCTTCATGCTTTCATTCCCTTCATCCTCCTTTACATAAATCCACACAGCGCTCCCCCTCCTCCCCCAGCGGCGTACTCTGTGCACTCAGGTGCATGGTGATGGCAGTAATGAACTCCCAGGTAGATGTACACACTCCACTGCTTCTTCCCAGACGGAACGCCAAAACAAATCTTGTCATAATTAGCTGTAATCCTGCTCATTACCGCTGGCTTAATTAGCCTATTAATAACACATCCTGGGAGAGCTTGTTTGCTGCACAGGCAAATGTTTGTTCCTAAATTAGCAAACAAGGAAACAACAGCATTGTTCAAACACAGGCGCTCTGACAATGCAAATCAGCCAGGATTAATAGTAGTCAATGGCGGGGCTTATCTGTGTGCATGTGTGAGTGTGGATCCTGTGCCCTCTGCTTCAGGCTGCAGTTGAAGATAAAATTTAGCGCCCTCTAAAAACCTGTGTGCACAATGATAGATTTCATTGTAGTCCATGCACATGGATAATGAAGATAAATTAGATGTATTGCACTGCTTATGAAGCACAAATCGCATTCAAAGCTTTTAAGCTCAGGGAAGCATCTCCTGTTGCGCGATTATGATCACAAAGAGCTCAGGCCGTATCCAGTTTCGTTCTAATGCCTCCTTCGGTGATCAGTGTCAACTTTGACCTCTTATCAGTTGCAGTTCGAGAAGCGCTCTTGAATGAGTAAGATAAAGTGGTAAGAGCTTCCGATCATGCTGAAGGATATTCAGATGTACTATCAGATGTCTGCACGGCCCAGTCAAACACACAAACTCTGGTTCTGTAGGGAGCAACAGCCTTGTATAAGTGAATATGTGACACATGCAAAAGGAGCATATATAAAATATCTGACTGTCATTGTTAGCCCACATCACTGTAGGACACATACACACTGGTTTATTTTTTATGGACAAATTAGCTGCCCTTTGGCCCTTTTGTTTACCCACAACCCCTTTCACACTGAGCCGAGATCATCTCGGTGGTTTCCCATGTTGCAATTAAGACTCAAATTTAGATGGAGCCACTGGTTTCCGATCAGCGTGAAACAGTAGCTTGCAAATATCATGTTGAATTGGCTGGTATTTCCCTCTGCGCAAAAAAAGCCCCACACTTTCCACATCAATATTTTACAGCACATTAAAAACAGCATGTACTTTACTCTCCACTGCACTAAGATGCTTTTCTTTTTCTAACCGGGAATGCTTTGCCTTGCGTTTTAACATTGTGTGTGTGTGAATTTGACAAGGCATTGTTAAATGAGATGGAAAAGCAGTGGATTTGGCGTTCACTGTGTTATGGGTTGTTTGGGGCATGTGGTTACGGGGAATGTGTTATGTCTAATTTAACACCACAGTTTTGCAGGTTATGTTTATATAGTCCAGAGAATATCCTGTCCACTACTGTGTATTGGTCCACATGTGTGTTTGCATTGTGCGCTTGAGTTGTGTTAGTGTATGTAATGTCGTGACACAAATAGGGTTTTTAGATAACTATCAGCCAAATATTTAGTTAGGTAGCGGATAGTTAAGACCAAGTTGATAGTTGAAAGATGCAGTTTTCAAATCTCACATATCGAGACAGCTATTTTAGGCATCCAAAACAAAGTCTGTCTGAGTAGGGAAATCCTGAAATATCAGAAATTGTGTATTGCACCCATATATTTAAATCATATATAAATATATGTGTATATATTGAGCTTTAGGGAGCACACTATCTATTTTAGTATGACAGCCTTTTAGTGTTGCTCTAATGAGTCACAGCATTGATGATTAAGCCATCAAAATCTGTCTTTTTTTTCCTGTGAGTAAATAAGTAAATAAATAAAACTCCACATTTTGAGACAACACTTGTGGAGGTGAGACTTAGGTTACCCGGAGTTTTTGTGCAGCTGACTGAGGGTGGAAAAAAATGTACATGTTTTTTTTATGTTAGACTAGTAGGTAAATTTTAATGCTACTCATGAGTTCATAAATAATAAATAGTGTTTGTCTGTCTCTCTGTTACTCAGATGTTGTGTGTGTGTGTGTGTAACACACAAATGTATTAAGTGTGTGAGAGAGTCAGAGAGTTCTGATTACAGAGGGATTATATTTTATAGGCATATTAATCATTCATATGTGGAACTGGAACTTTGCTTGCGTACAACAGCAGTAAATAATCTCTTTGCTGTGGGTGGCTGTGATACAAGATGTGTGTGTGTGTGTGTGTGTGCGTGTGTGTGCACATGTGGAAATAACACCTGATGAGACAGAGTTCTCACTATCACTTTCACTAATGGCTAATTTCATTAGGTATTTGTTTCCCTTGAAATGAAGATGTGAAGCATGAGAAGAACTCATCTGCAGTCCAGATGTTCAGATCTCGTTAGGAGAAGGCAGACAGTGGGTGTGTTAGTCTTTGACCATTCAGTCTGGTATACCTGTATTCCACTCACACACACCTCGATGCTTCAGGCACAGCAAAAAAGACTAAAATCTTGGCAGTAGGAATCACGTTTTTTCCCCATCGTCTCTGTACTTTCCTTTCTCACCTGTCTCTCTCTCTCTGATGGAGGAAGAGGGAGATGGAGAGAGGAAGAGAGGGAAGGTGTTTGATGACACATGCTGACAGCAGCATTACAAAGACTGAGACAGACAGTGAGATACGTCTATTTCCACTTAATAAGAGAGATAAACAGATAAATAATTAATATGTTGCGTTGTTTTTTTATTGTATTGTTTTATATGTACTATCATGATATTTATTTTAATGTTTTGAATTTAACTTTTTTTTTTTTCAAGTAAAAGTTTATTTTGTAATTAATATATTTTTAAACTGTCAAAATTTCTTAAAAAAAAAAAAGTTTTAAAGCTTAACAAAACTGTTTTGACATGCCTCTATAGAAAAGGTCTTAATCAGGGATGGATTGGGGACATTTAATTTCTAGCGATTACCGTTGATTTGATTGCAAAGATACTATTTAAACTAAACTGAGCTAGACAAAGATGTCTCTGAGTTCAATAATGAAATGCTTTTAACTGAAAATTGAGCATTTAATCTTGTCATTACACATTACTGACACTCTATTCTCCAATTTGATATTAACTGCTTAGACACAATCTATATTTTTATAAGTGCTACATAAATAAAGTTGACTTGACTTGCTTTGACATAGACAATCCACAAGATATTTGCTTATAATTTCCGAAAATACATACATGAAGAGGTGCTTAGTGTCCATTGAAATATGTTCTATACCCCTCTTTTAATAAAAGATAGTATGTTTCATTGCTATTGATATAATATATATTCAACCTCTAATGCTGTGGAAAACATCAAGGCACAACAAAGTACTATATAATCATGTGATTCATCGTGTTACGTTTTACATCTACTTCAAGTGAACTGAGCTGAATTACAAACTTAACTTAAAAAGAGTGAGCGAGAGAGAGTCTGAGAGATGGAGGGAGAGTATTAGCATTTCTGACAGGCTGCCATAGACCAGTGCTATGTAGTGAGACTGACTGAAGACTTGGGACATGCTTAGTGAAGCAAAACAAAATGGCGGGCAGTCACTGGGGACACATCATCACTCTGTGCCAGACTTGCTTCTGTTTGGTCCCTTCAGTTTGGACACCTAGAGCCTCAAGGGTGTGTGCATATGTGCATATTGGTAAATACGGTATTGACAGCCACACAGTTCAATGACTCAAATCTAGTGTGTAAGCTGCCTGGATCTAGCCTTAGGGTTTTTTCAGACTGAGCACTGGACATCGCTGAAACTAAATCTGGGGGATCAGTCGTGCATCTGCTAACTTTTTTTTTTTTTTTTTTTTTTTTTTTTAGTGTGAGCAATTAATACACACCTGTATGAAATATGTTGGATGCTCATATAGTGTACGCCAAAAGGTCTTTACCATTTTGGAAAGTAACCAGCTCGTAGCCCTGTGTATCAGCTTATTTGTGACATCACAAAACACACGCAGCAAGCCCATAATGCATTGGGACACGCTCATGGCAGATGGCAGAGTGAGTCCTGCTTGGTGTCTGGGTTGGCAGGGGCCCAAGGGTGGCACAGGCATGGAGTTTTTGATGAGCTATGCACATACGAAACCAGAACATCTGGACCTGCCATGTGTCCAGCAGGCACAGCCAAAACCCTCAAGCCAGGACACACACATTTCACACTCACACATTTCCTTTAGCCAGCTGTGGCCAAACTACCGTGAGCTAAGCAATATGAATTATGCATTTGCTTGCATGCGTGTGTCTGCTCAGCCCAGCTCATATTCCAGTCCATCACCGACTTTGATTAAAATTTCGAAAACACTATGAATATTCAAAAAGCATTACCTCAGCTAGGAGAAACTGATTTGTCCATCGTCTGCATTTTATGGAGATTGAGTGGTGCCTCCCAGGTGCGCTAAACTGAGAGAGACAGAGGCAACGACTCTATTAGATTATTGCATTATCTTAATTATGAGGCTCTTCCTCAGCTTAATGAAGAATTGGCATGGCTTTGGGAAGCACTGTGATTGATGGGAGTGAGTGCACTCGTAGAGCAAGTGATTGTTAGAGCGTGTGGGTGCGAGCTGAATGCTTCATCTCCTTTCTTCGGGCTCGTATCCATCAAGTGATTACGCATCCATTAGATTGCTTTAATTAAGCTTAATTAGAGCAGTGTTTACGATGATGACGTGTTTGATACCTGGTATTAAATCATTCACTGTTAAATGCTGGGTTTAAATGGGTAAGGATGGGCAGAAATAAATTATTTGCCAGAGAGTGAGAAGGAAAGAGAGAAGGGGGAAAAGGGGATAAGGAGTGTTGATGCACAACTCTCAGCAATTAGCAGTTTGGGCATGAATGTTTACATATATACAAATTTTTAATCTATCCTCTTAATTGGTATTACAGGTGCCTGTTCTAAATAAAAAATGTTGACTTCAAATAATGTAATCCACCCAGCCATTACCAGGAGACATAGATATGTCTAAATAGTTTTGGAACTAATTATATCCATGTTGATAATATCACATTTGTGCATGTGAGCATAAATCTGGGGGCCAGAACAGCTCTGACTACAGGACACATGCATTGGACCTTCAGCCAAATGCTGGAGCCAGCGCTGGCTCAGTGCAGGGCCCAGAACTGGCACTTCCTGCACTGGCAGTATTTTGAGTGTCTGTTTTCCTGTTCATGGCATGGCTAAATGGCAGGTGCATCTCGGTTTTTATGCACCAAGTCTATCAGAACAGAAGTAAAGCTGTATCTTGATTTATGTATTTATTTTTGTTTCGTCTTTTACTGTGGAATTAAGTGGAAAATTGAAGCAGAGTGACACTGAATTTGAGTTCTGAGGTGGACGGCTCCATTGAGATGTACCATGTTTGTGTAGTTCTTTGGTGCTGTAAGATTTTTATTTTTTAGGTCATTTGGAGAATGGTAATCATATGTAGCACCATTTTATGAACATTTATAAGAATACTCAATGGATCAGTACTGTAATGTCTACTAATTGATATTTTTTTCTTTCATTTTGGCCAGTACACTCTTAAAAAATAAAGGTCCTTTATTGGCATTATTGGTTCCACTAAGAAAAAGGTTGGTTCTTTAGATTCTTAAAATGCTTAATTTAAGAAACGTTCACTGAAAGGTTTTTTGAGGAAACAAAAAAAGTTATTCTAGGGCATCACTGCAAATAGATTCATAAAATAGATTAAGCATTTACATATTTAAAAATATTAACAATTTAATAACACTATTAAATATTTAAATCACAATTAATATTTACTTTCTTTCTGTACACCATGACATTTTTGATGCCTTAATGCCTTTTTTTTGTTTGTTTGTTAATTTTCGTATTATATTACTTCAGTCCAATTTTCTCTGTAGTTCTGCATGAGCATGGCAATATTTTATTTTATTTTTTTAGTTTTCTGGATAGTGCAGTGTTTGGTTTTACAGCAGTGTTGTGTTGGGCTCATATCAGTGCATGGCAGTCCTGGAGAGTTATTCATCTCAAACCCTCTCTCAGCCTCCAGCACAAACAAACAAACAAACAAACAAACAAACAAACAAACAAACCACTCTGATACGTAGCCCTAATCCATAAATGAGCCAACCAAGATTGATGGTGTACAGCACAAGAGAAACACATATAGATGATAGAGAGAGAGATATTTGTGTATGTTGGGTATTTACGACTTGCGGCTCAGTCCAAACCATACGTCTGCAGCATGCTGACTAGCCCCACTGTATAAGAAAACAGTGTTATGTTTACACCATCTGGACGCAAGCGAAATCATAAATAATGGAAAAAAATATATACCCAATTGTTTTTTGTTACCGTCTCTGCTACACATGCATGCAGAGGAAATCTATTGCACTATCCACATGCAGTGCCAAGTTATATTATACCACACTACACAATGCATGAAAACGACCTCTCACGGTCTGTTAGACAGCTTGAGAGAATCAGGAGAGTGAGACAGGTTACAGCAAATGTAAATAATATGTAAATTCCCCTGCATGGAAAATGTGGCCTAGTTTTATGAGAAATAAACATCGGTATGGGTTAAACTCGTTGTTGCTTGCAGGAGAGGGAGCGAGAGATTAACATTCAACACCCACAGCTTTAGAGGCTGGATATTCACAGATTCATTTTCCCCTTATTTAAATATTTTAGCACTCTCTTAGAGCTCCCAACACAAAGAATGTGTTATTCTGTGAATGCACTGTATTATTCTAACTAATGACTTATTATGCAAACTCATTGCGGGGCAAAGCAGAAATTGCTTATCCCCCAAGCCCATTCTGTGTATTAGCTTTGCCGAGTTGTGTTTTGCAAATTTCAATGGTGTGTGTAATATGTGTGTGAGAGGGAATGTGTGTGTGTGTGTGTGTGTGTGTGTGTGGGCTTCTATTTCTTTTTCTTTCTCTCCTGGTGCATGGTGTGTATGTGATGTGGCGTCGTATGAACTAACTTTAAATTCAGCAGAACAAGTTCTTTAGTATGGAAGATTGTTTCTGAGAAAAAATAAAATTAATTGTGACTTTGTCTCAATTGTAAATATATGTATATATATATATATATATATATATATATATACTGTATATATACACACACATCTTTATCAAAAAAAACTTTCTCACAATTAACTTTTTATATATTTTTTCCTTCACTTCCCATATACTTCCCATTTTTCTGACTTACAGTTATAAACTCTCTCTAAACACTGAGAATAAAATGCTATACCGCAACATTAGTCTTTTCACTAAGGGAAATGCTGCAGACATGGCCTTGTAGGAACAGATATGCTTTTTTGAAACTTTGTGATAAGAACCATTGATCAAAGTAGCTGAATTATGAAGATGCATTAGTTACTGATCTCAGAGAAATACCTTCATATCATCTTTCCTGCTTTTTTTTGTACATAAACAGACAACCTTTTCATATCAGCGCCATTATTTTTCCACTGACAGTTCTTATCTTAAATGTCTCTGATGCAATTGATATTATTTTCAAACGTGTTCTTGTCAAACATCACTGATAGAGCTTTTTTCCTCCTGCTGCAATGTTAAAGCATTTGCATTTGATTTTACATATGCAAAATACTTTAGTTTGATTGTGCTTAGTGGTATTTTGCATGAGGCTAGATTACATCAGAGCACTATCTGAATAGTACAAATAAAATGTAGTGCTAGGTGTTTTTTGTTGTTGTTGTTGTTGTTGTTTTTATCGTTATGCATACGTTTTTATGGGAAAAGAAATTCCCATGGTTCCTCATAACAGCCCCGCCCTTTCATCCAATAAAGCCTTATTGTCCGAACATATTGAAATAATAAAGTCAACACCATTCTCTTATCAGGTTCCCTATTTGCAGCCTGTGCTTTCCCTGAATTCATGCAAATCTGCAGCAGGTGCCAGGGCTGACTCATTTGCACATTATGGCCGTGTGCGGCGTGTTAGAGTGTAACTCTCTTTCGCCGCACTACACGCTAATGCAAATCCTGGGCTGGCGCACTGATTTGCCTGCCCACATTTACCTGTGTTTGAGTAGTAATGCATGTGGGTTTGCCGTAATAGCAATGAGTGATGATTTATGGTCATTGTGGAAAAGCGGAACTCCATTCCGTCGGTTGAAAGCCGACCAATCGGCAAGCGAGTTTTCCCGATGCCTAATCTGACCATCGGTTAGGCAGTTAGGCCTGCAAACCCACCCTCATTTGTTAATAAAAGCATGTGTCCTCTCCAAAGAGCATTAGTCTCTCTTCCTCTCAGTCTCGCATGTACTCGCGTCTGTAACTATGCGTGTAAACAGACTCTCGCCACACACACATCCCTCCCTCCTCTCTCATTCTCTCCCCATCATTACCCACCGCATTCAAAACCCCACGTCCAGCCAGCAGCGCAGTGAAAAAAGCTATAGCATTTCTGAGGCAGCGTGTAGCAGTGCCCAGCAGCCATTACGAGTCCCGATAATGGCGCGTAAGAAAGGGTCACCATGGGACTCCTCCCTCAGCTGAATGGGTCCCGGGAGGCTTGGCGTCAGGGCGGAGGGTTTAGGTGGGCTGCCTGTGGGGGTCTGAGTAGCTGGGGTGGCAGTTTGGAGCAAAGTCTGTGGATCCAGCCACAAAAGCCCAGCAGGGTCCCTGTCATTAGTGGGGGTGTGATGGGATGGGTACTGAATCAGTGCAAAGCAGAAGAGGAGGCAGGGGGTAGGAGGGGCAGGCCGTGGAGTTACTGGAAAAACCTGGACGGGATTTTTATCACCGCATGAATTTGGACGCTTTTAAGCACCTAACAGCTGTAGAGATGCGAAGCAATAGTCAGATACATGATCCTTCTTTATTTGCATTAGAAATGGAGCTTGACCTCCCTGTGCACACACCACATTTGAACCACCCGGAAGTGGCTATTTTGGTACGGTTGTTTCAAGGGGTGCGTGCAAACTCGGACATTAGATGCGGCTGATCCATCAATGCCACAGAGCATCTGTACACAAACTTAAGTTATGCTAATGCCGGCCATAGTGTTTTCAGAGAAGCTAACTGAGACTTTGATGTGAACCCATGTTGCTGTGTTTCTTTGGGATTGAAGCAAGCTTTAGAAAGTGCGGGATGATCTGGAAACAGGTTTATTTTGTGAGTGGTTTGGTTATAACTGCATGTAGCATTTCTCTTTTGTCTCCCTTTTTACCCCCTGCCTTATATTTAAAACGGTTTATTAGCATAACAAGTGTTCTTATGTTGATAAGCTTTTACACCAAAAACGGAACAATTATATCTAAAAGCTCTTTATGTAGAGCTGTCTATCCGTCTCTCTGCTCACTTCTTACCATCCCTCCCACCACTGAATTTATTCTCCATAACTGGGGCAGTAGTTCAGAGTGAATGGCTCTGGTAGTGAATGCCCTCTTCCCTTGTTTTTCTAGTGATGTGGCATATTGCACTTAACCTTCTCCGCTTCAGCGGAGGACAAAGGAGGCACTCTTCAAACACAAACCCTCCAGCGGAACAGGGGAGGGAGAGGCAGTTTAAGCTTTAATTGTTCAAACACTAACAATGGAAATTTCTGTGAGTGCAGGGTGTATTGTTGAGAGTTGTGAGTGTTTGCGTCTGACACTCAGACTCCCATCGTGCTGCGGTGTGAAATGGATACATTATAGGCCGATGTTCATTCTGTCTTCCACCTGCTCCTTTTCCCCCAAGCATTTTCTATTGATCATCAGGAGAGTGATGGATCATGTCTGACCTTGTTTGACCAATTAGGGTAATCAGTTATTCAAAAGTAACACTTCATCTTCATTACTGTTGTTTTTGTTTGGGCCTATATGTTTATTAGATGCATATCAATTGCTTAGCAAAGCTGCATATCAATAACTACTCTCACATAAAACTGTTCTGCTGAAAGACCTGAAATTATATTCTCATAAATGTTATTTTAATGCCATTTACTGTTTTAGAAATGACACTGTGAAGCAGCAAGAAAGATCTCATAATGGACATTATAACAATAAATGCAGTAATAACACATTTCTCACGATTTCAACTATAGACGTTGGACACAAATTATCTGTTGCTTTTGCGCCTTATAAACAGAAGGACCAAATTTACTCCAGTTGGTATCCTGCCTTATTGTTTGTTAAACACCTAACCATGACTTCCAATTCATGATTTTTCATTAATGGCAAAATCATTATAGAACATGGCCTGAAACCTCCTTCCCTCTGCCCTTTGCCCCCCTTTATCCATTTTTGACCATAGTGGCTAAGGGCTCTAATATTAATAGTGCTGCGCTATTACCCGAGTGGCCCTCCCTTCATGCATCATGTACACTTATCTGCAAATTACCGGTCTGATCGATAACCAGTAAGCGTACGAGCAGATCGATATATGTGCAGGCGGGGAATGAGGAGGCTGAGGTCTAATGACGAGCCATTGATTTTTAAATAACTGCTCGAGTTTCAGAGACACTGATTACTATGGGTCTCTGAATCCCAGGCCTACCACCTCAGCCAAGGCTATTAAATCAGGAGCAGCTGCCGTCAGACACCCATATTTAGAGTCACTGCACTAAACACACACATACACCAGGTATGGGGATTTTTAAATGCACCGCTGGGATGGCCAAAACAATTAGACTCCAACGATGACCACCTTAATACAATAGCATGCACAATAAAAGCAGTGTAGGTTACAGAATAGGCCAGAAAACTGGACAGTGTCTGTCCCATTATCAAATTTTCATATTATCTCAGACAGAAGGGAACAAAACCTGCAATCAGTGAGTGAGTTTATCAGATACAAACCAGCAAGCAGTTACCACAGAAAAATACTTGTACAATATACTGTCCAAAACAAAGATGTTTTTGAGTATGCTTACCAAGATTGTGTATTTATAAAAAACTGTAATATTGTGAAATATTACTGCAAATAACATTTCAAATGTAATATTTAAAGAGTTCAGATGCAAAAGTTCCTAAGTGCCATCTAAAATTTTCTCCTAAAATGATCCTTTTTCTGAGGCTGCTATGGTTATGTTCAGTATTTTCACTTTAGTGGCAATAAATAGGTTCTGTTCTCTGGACATAAACATGGTAGCCTGAGAGAAATGCTCAATTTGGAAGAAAATGTCAGGCAGCAGATACAGGCTTTTGCATATAAACTATTCGTATTTTGTATTATATATTATTGTATGAATATAAATGTGTTGTTTAGTTAGATTTTTTTGTTTTAGCAAAGTGAACACAAGGCTTCTTTGTTGAAAAGAAGATTCAAAGGACGGCATTTGAAAAAAAAACTTTTTTTATAAAAGTGTAAAAGTTTATACTGTCACCGTTTATCAGTTTTTTGCATCCTTGCTGAATAAAACTATTTCTTTAAATTTTTTTTACCCCAGTATGCAAATTGAATGGTATACATAAAGAACATTACACTTCAGAATGTTAAACAATCCAGAAATCCAGAACAATCCTTTCTCTGACATTAGAGCTTTATCACATGGATTAAATATATTCAGCAACTTAATATAATCTGTTTTAAAGAAGGAGAGTATGTTGTTCAATAATCGCAGAATCATTTCCTGTTGTAATCAAGGATATTTCTGAAATATTCTGGACATTTTTTCCCAAGATGAAAAAAAAAAACTTTGGGCATTGTTAGAATAATTTAACCTTATCTTAACCTGTAATCTCTATTATCTGTTGTTAATCTGTAGCTGAATGGTATAATATTTACACCAAACCAATCCTGATCAGTGTGGTTATCCCTCTAAAGAGCTTATGACATGGGCCAAGTGCCCGTGGCCTGACCCCGCTGGGCCAGATGCCACATCCATCAGAGGTTCTGTGATCTGTGCGTTCTTATTGGATACGGACAGATGAGAGTTCTGAATGGCATTATGATGTAAGAATGCACAACATGCTCATTGAGCTGTAGGTTTGATTTGACAACACAGAATAGCAGACCACTGCAGTCTGTTTACTCCTAGTGGGTGACTGACAAGATGACAAACAATTATCACATCCCACAGTGACAAGATGTGCTAATTAAGAAATTCTACGAGGAAGTGGGAGCTATAAATACTCACAATGAGTTGTGCATAGCAAAAAAGAACAAAAAAAAAAAACAGTGATGCTGTTGCATAAATAAAAAAAAAGAAAGAGTGCATGACAAACTTTTCTGTCTCAGTTATGACATAAACGTACATACAGTATACATAAGTGCATATACATTACATTCAAAAGTCAATGTGATTTTTTTTATGGTCTTTAAAACCTGCTGTGTGATCACCAAGGCTACATTAATTTAATCAAAATAGATTCAATTAAATGAATATGTTATGAAAATCTTGCATTTTACAATGTTTGTCTGTTGTAATATGCTTTATGTATGTATTTTATAAATAAATGTAATTCATCCCTGTGGTGACAAATCTGAATTTTCAGTATAGCCATTACTGTACTTCTCAAAAACAGCCATGCTTCCTAATATTTTTGTGGAAAGCAAGAGGCGTGTTTTTTTTAATTCTGTGATGAATAGGATGTTCAATAAAACAGCATCTTTTATAGCATCAGAAATGTTTTACTGTTACTTTTCAATACAGTATATCCTTGCTACATAAAAAAAAACAAAAAATTCGTAAGACCCCAAACATTTGGATAGTATGTGTGATACAGAAATCAACCACACTTGCAATAACAATACGATAAAGAGAGACATTTAGGTTCATAACATTCATTCATGTAACTGATTCAGCTCAGGTGTGGTTGTGAACAGCAGCGGTGTGAATGGACAAAAAGAGACAAGCACAGAAAATATGTAAAGAAGGACGAGAACACTAATGAGCGAGAGGGAGAATCAGAATGGAGTAGTGAATGAGAGTGACACTGAGAGAGATGGAGAGATACGGAGTGGTGGCACTCGAGGGAGCGAGTAGGCAAGGTCTGATGTTAAGTGTTTTATTATGACAGAATGACTATTGCAGCAGTCAAGTGGTGCTGCTGTCAGCCAACAGCTTCCATTAGAATAAGCACAGGAGCTCTTCAGGCAGACGCTAGCACATTTTAATCCCACATCCCTCATTACAGAGCCAGCTAGGTCAACTCTCAACGCACACTAGTCGAAATAAACTCCTCATTCACACCCTCCCTCCACCTCTCCCTGCGCCACTTTATGAAATGGTGGGTAATGTGTTTTTCTATTGTGCTTGCTATATTAGGTGGTGTGTAATGAAAGTGAATTGCATTATCTAGTAGAACATTGTTGGATTTTCAGACATGTATCATTCTGAAGGATCGTATTTTTGATTTTATTTTATTTTTTTCACACTCACCCTCGTTCTTTATTAGGCCTAGAATGCTGGCATCCATCGAGGCAATCCTTTATTACACCACTAAATTGTAAACCTTCCGTTTGGGTGTCTACAGAGAGGACTAGTGAGATGTAGTCTTTCAAAAGCACTGCAAGTGAGTGAGATATAGAATTGGAAATTGCATATTGTCTGAGAGGACATAGGTAGAGCAACGGAGGGGAAGGAAAAAAGGCATAAAGCAAAGAGGAGACAAAGATAGAAAGAAAATTGAATAAAAAGGAAAGTTCACATAGTTTTCTTTCATTTGTCTGTAAATCTAGTTTAAGATCTGCAGTTAACCTTACTACAGATTGATTGTTATTTATTTTATTAGCCTAAATCCACTGAAAATGCTTTCAAAATGATTGGTAACACTTTATATTAACTACACGCTCTGAATCATTAGTTAAGCATTAGTAAATACTCCTTTATAAAGCATTGTTCCAACATTAATAGTGATTAGTAAGCAGTTTATAAATACAGCTATAAATGCCTTGTTCTTGATTTATAAGCATATCTACTGTAAATTTTACAAAGGAGATTTAAATGATCAGTTATCTTCCTAACAGAAAAAATACACAAACAACACAGAACTATTAATTTCAAGATGCAAAAAATATAAAACTGTACAACTGTAGACTTTAATATTTTTTTCAATGAAACTGAAGGTTTGTTTTTCATTTATTAAGTGTACAGTTGTACAGTCACATTCTTGAAAAAATATGTTTGTGCTCTCCTTCTGTGTTGTGTTTAACTGTTTAGAATATAAACAAGCCTTTAGATCTGCTTTATAAATGCTTTACAAGGTATAAATAGTCCTCACTTTAGATGAGCTCACAAAAACAGACGTCTGGCAACTACTAAATGCTTTATACCTACCTGACTTAATCATGAATTACAGCAGGGACATGTGTTAAAAAAGCATTTACTATTATCATCTGTCTAAATGATAAGATTTATTAATGTAAATGTAAATAATTTACTTCGACTTTTTAAATGATCTTATTAATCACTGACAACTCCTAAATAACTGGTTTGTAAATAACGTAATAATTTAAAAAATGATAAACTGATCATTAATAAAGTATGAAAATACAATTATTTAACATATATTGCTGAAGGAATAACGTTAAAAAGGCTAACGCACGTTCTGAAGCAGTATTACAGTAGGCCAAATGCTTTTCTGTTTGACCACTTGAGAAATCAACGTTTATTATTATTTTGTTTCATTGCAAAATTATCAGCCTATTTGTAACTGTATTTCTATGTTCTGAAAAGCTCCTCGATCGTGTCCATGTTCATGACTGCTTTTAATTAAACTCAAATAAAACGAAACATATTTGTTTATTATTCATTTCTTTTTAATTTATATTCAAAAGGGAAGCAAGTGAAATAAATAATAGAGTAGCGGGAAGAAGCGGTGAAAATAAAACTGCTTATATGTTTACCTGCGGGCTTTTGCGGGCGGGAGCGCGAGAAAACATGAATACTGCGGGCGGGAGAAAATAATATATATTTTTGCGGGAGCAGGACTGAAAAATCTGCGCAGGCGTCTAGTGTGAAGCACCACACTTCTTACTCTCTCAAGCTCAGTGATCTACAAGACCAGGACAAACACATACAGAAGTTTGGGACACATCTAAAGAATTTTGGTTAGACTAAATACATCAAACATTGGAGTTATAAATCGAGGCACTGGAATAATGTTTAAATAAAACGTTAAATCAAAATTCTGTTGTATTTCTAATATAGATTACAGCTCTGCATATTAAATTCACTCTCGGGATCAGTGCACGAAACAAAGCAAAAATAAACCAGGACTAGCCAGATCTTACTCCTATACCTAAAACACATCTACAGCCATTGCTCTGCATTATACACAACCTGAAACGTCAAAATCACCGTATAGCAGAAATCATAAAAAGTCTGTTTTCATAAAATAATTCAAAATAATTTCACAAAATAATTTCAAGATTTCAGATCATAAGAAACATCAAGTCACGTTTGTCCAGTCTTTTGACTACTAATGTAACATAACTGTAGTAAAGCAGTGGATATTAAAAATCAGAGTAGAAATGCACTTTAGTAGATATACTACCAGCTATTTATACATTATATACCCCTTTAAAAATAAAATAATGCAACAATTCAATTACTTTGGTGTAAAGCTGCTTTGCAATGATATGTATCATGAAAAGCACTATACAAATAAATTTGAATTGAATTGAAAAATTCTAAATGCCATACTAAACTTAAATAGAGTTTTTACAAGACTGTAATACTATACTTCTGATAGTTTACCCACCCACCCACACACAAATAATAAATAAACATATGGTAACGTGAGAGCTAATTAGTAAACAAGTCGACCCTATGACCTTAAGAGAACATTACATTAAGATGAGCTTAAGATAACTGTACAGCTCAAGAGAAATCACAAGACTGGCTGTAAGGAAGGTTAGCTGAGAGCACAAGAGGTTCTTTGTCCATCTCTGTTGGTTCAGGCTGGTCTACGTGGCATACGCAAGGAGAACATTTAAGCAAGCATGAGCTGAGATAACAGCGTTAAACAGACAGAGGTCTGCTCTTAGCCAGCCCTGGCCCCACACAAAAGAGCCTCTGTTTCATCTGGTATTCAGCAAACATCATGCTAACAAGTTCTGCCCACTCAGCTAAGCCTGGTCCAAACGCGCCGAGCACAGTCAGACTTTCTACACAAACACGATCAGACACACATCTGCTTCACTAAAAGGCTTTTCAGTGTTTGAAGCAATTTATTTAAAAGCCATGTTGTAGCACTTTTAAACCGAGTCTGGAATCAAAACAATTGGACATTTAAAAAATATTAATAATAATAATAATCGACACTTTAATTTTCGGCAATGCATGTTGATCACAAAAATCACAAATCAAAATTGTAGGAAATCTTTAACTGGAAGCCTTTGTTGCCTCATACATGTCGTGTTTCACACCATGAGGAGCCATGATGCAGCAGATCCTACTGGATAGAACTTCCCAGAGCATTCTCAAGTTTTAAGCTGTTTGTTCATGAAACTAAACAATGCAGATTTATGTTGTGGTTATGCTCTGAGATGGCATAAGCAACATTTTCAATTAAATAAAGTGCATTTCTGATTATATTCGGCACTGGGCACTGAAGTCAGCAGCACTATTCACAGCAGCTAACAGCATGAGAGTACTGCGTTGCCTTTATACAGTATGTTTTTTTACAAGCATGAAAACTGCATATAACAGGCACGTCCTGATTTTCCAAGTACTATGTGTCCCTAGGTCGACATATCTTGTTGACCCTGGAACAACATTTTAATGCAAAAATATAGTCTTGACCATATCTCTACACCTAAACCTAAACTTACTCATGAGTAATGCCTAAAATTAGAGGACTGATGAACGACTGACACTGATGTACGAGCACCAAACATTAGTTGTAAGCCTAAACTTCACAAAAACTATAAACCGGTTCTTCAAATCTGAATGGTTAATCACAGTTTTTCAGGGACAACAAAGATGCTGACCCAGGGACATGTTGCACTTGGTAAAATCAGGTTAATGATATAGCAGATATCTGAAAACAGAGTTCAGGAGAACTTTGCACTCTAGTTAACTAACAATGCTTTACCTAAAACTAAACCTATATTAAAAAATATATTTAACTAAAATAATGTCTAAAAAGTAGGGATGCACCGAATGTTCGGCAAACGAAAATTATTCGGCTGAAAATAGCAGAGTAAGCAAAAAGACAGAATAAATTTTGCCAAACAATGACGTTTTTAATGAAGCGCTCAAATAGTAACCCGCGTAGAGTGAAAGGAGTGAATTTCTAACAAACAAACACATCATCACAGATCACACACTAACACTGGACTCATCTCAGATAACATGCATCTTGCACATAGATCTACATCGACTCAATAATCATTACCAGTAAATGTAGCTCTCGAGAGCTGGCATGACCAGTCAGTATATTCCCATAAGCACCTAAGCATCTAAAATAAAAGACTAAATCTGTTTTTGCTATGCTTATAAATACATTCATGCGAGTACAGCCAAGGCCCTAAATTTACACCTACCAAATGCCACACAAGAACAAATTAGCTTTGGCAAATAGGTAAACCAGTTTATTGCCAGCTGTCCCTTCCTTTATTAGGAACAGACACATAATGCACAGTTATAGAAGTCTCCATTTAACATGCATTCACTTTAATGCAAAGTGCATTACAGCAACTCAATAATCAACTGGATTCATCAAAAAAATGTCTAAATAGGGCTTAAGGCATTGCAGCAGGTATATTTTCCAGTTCACCTGCTATTAAGACATAGGCCAAACAGTTCATCCTGAACACAGAGCACCGCCATTCATGAGAGCATGAACTCAAGAGCTAAGGGACAAGATGCCAAGAATCCTAGACAACAATTAAGATAAAGCCATCTAGTCGACAGGAAGATTAAGGAATCCTCCTTCAAAAGAGCGCAGGCCACAAAGCATGAATGTCTGCTGTTGGTATGTCTGTGTGCACAAGGCGGGACTCCGACTCTCATCTCATCCACTGTCTCTTCCAAAACAAAACACAGCGGCAGGGAGAGGCCAAGCATAACCGACTCCAGACAGGGGGCACGCCAACCACTTGGATGTCGGCAGAGGCAAAACCGCCATTAGGCTTCACTAAAGAGTCTTGTTATTTATTATCGTCTCTTTGTCCTCGTTCAGCTACTTTGTGAAAAGCAGACATTCTTTAACATCCCAGCGGTGCAGCAGCTGAGACTATAAACACCAGTATGGCTTACTATGCCGTTTACTGCCAACTCAGCATCCAGAACACATCAACAGGACACAGGTGGATGTCAAACATCCTCCAGGGCCTAAACTTGGTCTTCTCTAATGAATGCAAATAGAAGTTTTGATCATCAATACGCTTTTCAATAGAACATAAATTAGGGATAATTTACAGCCAGGTATGCATGCAGGACATGCAGAAGTCTAATATTTAAAAAAATTAAATTTGCAATCACTCATAAATGTTCAAAATGAAAGTTTATTCCTACATACTATGCGTGTGTGCATGATGCATATTAAACACACATATATATATATATATATATATATATATATATATATATATTAAACACACACACACACACACACACACACACAATATATATATATATATATATATATATATATATATATAAATCGAATTGTCTCCAGCTTTAAATATTTTAATAAAACAATGATAAATGAAAATAAATAATGTTTCTGTTCATTGACCCTGAAATAAATGATCAGTTTTGTAAATAAAAAATAAAAAGCAACTGTTTTTAGCATTTCTACTACTATGACTAATAATAATTGTTTCTTGAGCTCCAGATCAGCAAAAAATGTGTTACATTAAAAAACTGCCATCACGAAATAAATAAAAAACATACAAATTCTTACCAACCCTGAACCTTTGAAAGGTAGTGTATGCAGTTGTAATGGCCATTATGCAAAAATATTTGACCATTCAAAAGTTTATTTTAATGCATCACTGTTATAATAGATAAAAGGTAGAGGATTACTGTCATTGTCTAATATTTTATAGTAAAACCATTGAGATTAAGGGCTCATTTTTCCCCCCTTTTATAAACATGGTATTTTTTCATATCATCTCTCTTGGGAGAAGCACAGATATTTCATTTACTGTATAGCTGGGCTTCAGACTGTAATTATACAGTCTGTCAGTGAATGAAGCTGAGCTAAGCCTCCCACTCCTGAGGTGGTCTGTCTGAGTATCTGATCTCTCTAGAAGCTCAGGATTCATTTCGTAAGCTACAGTCTTTCACCATCTTATCTGTCTCTGTCATCCCTCTCTCATCTCTCTCTATTCCCTGTGGAGCACAGTGGGAGAAACCAGAGTACAGAACTGTTTTGTATTATACTGAAGTCTACTTTTACATGCAATATGGGACACAGTATTTTAAATGAATGGGCTTTTTTCTTTTGTTTTAAGTCAGTAAATGTTATAATGTTGTGTATTTTTGTATGAATTTTTCCTTCTTTGGACTTACTGTACATGTGTGGCTGGTTTTTAGTCATTACATTACATGTATGTGCCATGGTGTGTTCATAACAATAGGTGAATGTGTGCCATGTCACTGAAGGGTTGTAGGTTATCAGAGAGCTGAGGCTCCTTATCACCTGTCCTTCAGTTGATGAGACGCTTTTGTTAACAGCATGTAATGACCTCTATTCTTCTTCCTCTGTCTTTCTCCCATTTGTTTTGTCACGTTTCAGTCAACCTACAGAGGATCTCCGGTTAGTGCGACCTTTCTTTTGACTCTCTTTATGTCTATGATTGACATTATCACTTTCTGAAACAGGACCTCTCCAAATGTAACCTTTAATTAGGAACTGACTTGATAAAAGTGATAGCAAAATAAGCATCCTAAAAATAAAAGTACAACATTCTTCACTTATTTACCCTCATTTCATTTCAAATCTATATAATTTGCAGTTATTTAAGAAATAAAAAATGATTGTGGGCTGCTCTCTTCCATATTAGAATATTTTATACAATGCTAGTGTGTATTAATATTTTAAATCTGCTTTTTTGGTTACATTTTAATCATAGTTTAATAGTTTGAGCTTTTTTAATGTTTCTATTTAACTTTAATTTATATTTATTTAAGTTTTATTTTTAATTATTTATACCCTCTCAATAAATTGTAGTCAATTTTCACTGAAAATCTTGCTTAACAGCCATTGATTTATGTGTAAACAAAAGAATTGAAGTGACAGGATAGTGAGTAAATGGTGACAGTTTTTCGTTTTTGTTCATTTATTTTTTTCCTAACAGATTAAATTAGTTAACATCAATACAACAGATGTTGTAGACGGCAGACCCTCTATTGTGCTTGGATTAATATGGACCATCATCCTATATTTCCAGGTAAAAAATATTAAAGCAAAATATTTCAACCATCCTTCAACAATAATGTAAAGTTTCTATAATTTAACAAAATAACAGAGCAGTTAATAACATTACTTCTGCATCTTCTTGTTCAGATAGAAGAGCTCACCAGTCATCTACCAGCCCTACAACCTCGATCTAGCAGCAATTCATCAGTGGAAAGCTCCAACAGCACTGAGACCAGCAGCCCACCTGTCAAACGCAAGCCACGCCTCTCTTTTCAGGGCGGTGCAAAGAGAGCCCTGCTCAAATGGGTCCAGACCACAGCAACAAAGTAAGAAATGTATTATGCCCGTGCTAGGCATTGAATGAATACATTGTTCTTTAATCCCGTTTCCTTAAGTAAAGCATATGACTGCATTCTTTCTGGGTTTTGACATAATGTACATACGCACGTGTGTGTTTACAGGAGATTGGGTCTGGATGTGAAGGACTTTGGCCCCAGCTGGCGCTCAGGGGTGGCTTTTCATGCTGTCATCTTTGCTTTGCGACCCCATCTGGTTAACATGGAACGTGTCTGGAGGAGACCCAACAGGGATAACCTAGAAGAGGCTTTCTCTTTGGCTGAGAGAGAACTGGGCATCCCACGATTACTTGACCCCGAAGGTGATACCAGTCAATATATAGTGGTTCATGTTTGCAATTTTTGGTCCAAATCGTGACTAGAGCGATAATGCAGAATCTGTTAATTCACATATATGCCTTTTTTCTTTTTTGACTGTGTAATTGTGTTGCACAAGGCTCTTAGCGCCAAATGCTTAAATTCTAATTAGCAGCATGCCACTCACAGAGGACATGATTGATGAATTTTTAATGGAGGGGTTAAGTCTTCGACCTCCTAGACGCCATCTGAGCTTTCTCATGCTTCCTACAGGAGTCTGACAAATAAAGTTTGACATTTAAACGATTAGTGGCCCATTAGCCATGGTAAAGCAAACCAAACAAATAGTAAATGGTAAGTCAAGGGACATTGTCAGCCATGGTTATTTTGTAAAGGTAACCATCAGTGAAGCTACTGCCAGCCCATATCGACTCACCGATCCCTATTTTTTTTTTTTACATCGCCCCTGATATTAAGCACAAATGCTTACAATTGCACAAAGGTATTAAGCAGCACAACCATTTTCAACATTGATAATATTAAAAATTATTTCTTGAGCATCAAATCAGGATACTAGAATGATTTCTAAAGGATAATATGACCTTGAAGACTGAAGTATTGGCTGCTGAAAATTCAGCTTTGCCATCAGGAATAAACAGCAATTTTAAGATGCATTCGAATAGAAAAGTGTTATTTTAAACCGAATTAATGTTTCACAATATTACTGTATTTGTATATTTTTCTTTGACCAAATAAATGCAGTTTTTTTATCTATAAATTAGATCTTAAAGCTTGGAAACAGAAACACGCAAATGCGTAAGAAATTCTAGCTAATGCATTATCAAAAGTTGCAATTATGCCTGCAATTGTTTTCAAAATACACCAATTAAACATATTGTGTGTATTATCTTTGATATTTAAGTAGGTAATTTCAAGGTGTGTTAAAACGAAATATAACTGCATAAGTGCACAAAAACAGGAGACGGGAGGTAAATGACTGTGACGGAAAAATCTATTAAATCAAATTAGCCACAGAACAATGAGCCACAATGAGTGACTAAAATTTTTAACAAAAGAGGATGATAAACCTTTTTTGGGAAAAAGGCAGTTTTTGAATAGGGTTGGTTATAATGGGCCTTATCTGAAACACGGGGTGTTCGTTGCAGAACCTGTATTTTATTTTCATTTTGTTGAAAATTGTAAAATTACTGTACATCTTAATATTCTTTAATGTGATTTAGATGTGGATGTGGATAAGCCAGATGAGAAGTCTATCATGACATATGTGGCACAGTTTCTGAAGCATCACCCAGATCGCCAAGAGACAGAGAGAGGGAGGCAACAAGAAGAGGTACTATAAATATTTCTCATTTTACAACTACACTTCCACCAGCTCTCCGTTCACTGTATGTCTCATGGTCTAATGCTTTTTAAATGACCACTATCAACAGTCTGTCTTATTTGTGGATTCACATCTCTCTAACTTACTTTTCTTACACTGTATTTCTGTCTTTATGCTCTTCCCTCTGTTTTGTCCACTAATGTCCTGTTGTTTACGTGCATCCCTTTTCTGTCTCAAGTTTTATCTTGCTCCTCGAGCCATTGAGGAAATGTTAGAGGTACGTTTGCTTGTATAAAACACATTATGCCTGCTTTGACTGCCCTGCCGCTGTGTCCACCTGCTGCTTCTGTACCATGTAGTTTAAAATCCTTTTAGTGGAATTTTGCCTTCCTTTTATCACAGGCGGCTTCGGATGTTGTGTGGATCAGTTTTAATAATCCAGGGCATTGTATGCCTTTGATATGCCCCGTATAATTTTACTCCCTGTGCTATTATATTTGCATTACAACTGGTTGGCATTTACATGACAATAACGACCTTTAGCTTTGTGTTGATACCGATTACCTGATGGTTAGCATTAGTAGAAGTTTTTAAAAATTAATAATGGTTCATAACCAAGTTGAAGCACTGAGTTGATCCTGTTACCACCTGGTCCTTTTGTAGAAACCATTAGTTCCTTCATGCCACAAGTCACTGTAATTTTGAACCATTTTCACCTCTTTGTTATACATTTAAACTGAGACAATGTAGGTTTTAATATTTCAGGGCATTGTATGCCTGTGACAGCATTAGTTTCGAGGAGGCGGGGAGGAGAACAAGCGGCAGACGTTGGCAAGGTCATGATATAATCATTTTGATGACCCAAAGGCATTGCCTCGTGGAGGATGCCAAAATGTATGATGAGTGCCGGAAGAATAGGCTTAATTTCATTAGAATTAGCAGAACACTGCTCTCACTTTCTCGCTCTTGTTCCTAATTCATAATAGGGAGGGTAAATGTGTGTAAAATGATTAGTATCTCCCCCGCAGAGCTGATTTCTTGCTCCCCCGTGGAGAGGTTTGGGGCAGATCAGTACAATGGAGGAGAGGAACTCTGCAAACAGCATGAGTGCAAAATCTGCGTTGGATTTCTAAATGTGGCATTAGTGATGCATGTTTGAACTGCAAAATTGTATTGAGTCGGGGGTTTAAAGTGCATTAAATTACTTTAGGTTAGCAAATGATGAGTGTAGAGCTCCCAAGGGCCTTAAATCTGCGCAAATGTTTGCTTTTTGTCTTGTTTCTACAATCCTAACTAACTCGGCACTCTTTATTTTTCTCTCAGAGGGAGCAGCGTAAGACACTGAGGGAGCTGAAAGCGTGGGCAGATCAGTTGGAGAGAGACTGTGCTCAAGCCCAGAGGGATGGAGGAAGTCTCGCTGTGCAGTACCAGGTGAGCTCAGGGTCTTAGTCAGAACCTATTGGCTGAAAACAATGTAGACAATACATGTTAACCCAATACCTGAGTGGTTAAATGGCCACTGTTCATATTGATATCAAAGACAACAGTCTATACTTCGTTCTTTTTCAAACATTTTATCATGATATGCTGTAATTTATTCAAGCCGAAATTACTGCTAGTCAACTAGTGTATGTTAGTATATCTACACTCACCTAAAGTATTATTAGGAACACCTGTTCAATTTCTCATTAATGCAATTATCTAATCAACCAATCACATGGCAGTTGCTTCAA
>JAUCMT010000032.1:2168225-2183906 GCA_032357475.1 Enteromius thamalakanensis
ACACACACACACACACACACATTATATATATATATATATATATATATATATATATGGATGTATTTTATGTATTTGCACATAAACACTTGTGCATAATTTATATATATAATAAATATTTTATATAAATACATTTTTCCTTAATATATACATGCATGTGTATATAAATAATAAATATACACAGAACACAACGATATAGTACAAACTTTTATTTGAATTGGTTACTTGTGATAAATCATTTTAAAGCCCTACTATTGTCCAAACGTATGTTCAACGTTTTCAAGGCTTTAAAAGCTCTATTGGGTTGACAATGAAAGCAGTGTACTTTATTTATCCACTCCTTGTTCAGTTCACGCACGGCCAGAGACAGCTTGTGTCACTCAATCTATGTTCTAGCGTTAATCAGAAAGAGAGAGCGACTGTCAAGCCAATGTACAGTACAAAGGTCACGAGGATATGAGCTTCGTTTAGTTAAATTTAAACCAGCTATTCCCTAGTGATCACATTATACAGACCATGTAAACAACAAATGTCTGCAGACATGTTTAGAGGAAACTATTTATGTGTCTATGTAGGCTCGGGCAGAAGAATGCTAATGTTTGTGTCTATAGTCTGTGTCTATATCTCTTCTGTAATCACAGTTACATATACTAAAGATGCTTTACACACTCTACGATTGGACCTGTGCTTTTCCAGCAGGATATTCCTTTAGCAAGACTGAACGATTTACAAGAGCTCATTGGAAACAGCAAGTGCAGCTAGGGACTGCTCGACCATCACGCTTTATATCACTGATATCTCAATGCACTTTATCCATGCGGCAGTAAAAACTATAATCCATTCAGTTATGGGTGAACCGATTCCCTTTGCTATGTTTTTCCTCCTCCTACTATGCAAGTATGAATACTAGGTCACGGATAACAATAAAACTTTGCTCAATACATCAATATATCAAAATACCACACCTTCAAGAACACAGAGGAAACTGTGAAGACTCGCACATCAGATGTCAACAGATGTCAGCTCCTTCTGTTAGCCATTAAAGCTGGCATACTGAACTCGTTTAGGAACGTATGCTCATTAATAGGTTCCAAATGATATTCGGCTCCTTCTTATGTGACCTTTTGTCATGTGGTGACTCTCACAAAGAGACCACCCACGTTTTATTTACGTATTTTAGTAGTCTACTTGGGCGTCACGGTGTTACAGCTGTTTATGGACCTCACTCAGGATAGATGGCATATATAATTTGAGGCTATGAACAATCACAGTATAGACCATTGGATGGGTGTCTCAAGACCAATTCGTGCATATTTTACAAAGAGGCTAATTCATAGGAATCCATACCTCCTTATTCGCACGATTTAATATGATTCTTCTAAAACCCCAGTGATGGGCCGGTTTAGAGGCGGGGTTAGGTGTCGATCATATGAATTGGCAACTCGTAAAATATTTACAGTTTTGCAAAAATCATATGAGGTATTAGCCACCTCGTAAAATATTGCCGTGAGATCAGGCTGGACAAACTGTCAAAATTGACCTACGTAAAGCTATGAAGACACTGGTCATGATTTCCATGATTTACTCAATCTCACGTCCTTCCGGACCTTTAAGACTTTCTTTCTTCTGCGAAACACAAAAGAAAATATTTAAAAGAATGCTGGAAACCAAACAGCTTTTGATCCCATTGACCTCCTAAAGTTTTCTTAAAGTATTCTCTTTTATGAGAAAAGTAAACCACAGAATATTTATTTTTGGGTGAACTACCGCTTTAAATATGCCATCTTCCTGAGCTCCATAACTGTATACCTGCATAAATCCTTTTAGTCTTAGGTGAATAAACTTGTAACCAATGTAAACTGAAACTAAATTCAACTCTGAGCATGAAAGATAATAAAATACTTTGAGTGTTGGGTATTGTGATATCGCCTGCCATGGACAATTGGAAAGTCTTACGTGGAGACAAATGGGAATGAATATAGATTAGTTTTGCAGGCGCACTGCACACAGAGCACATGATTATGGGACGTTTCATACACAGAGGGCACTATATGTCAGGGAGGAAACTTTCCTTACTCCCAGAGTCCAACTCAATAAAAAAACGGAAGTAGTAACAGGGAAGTCTTCCTTCGGTAATTGAAATGTAATGAAATAAAATTAATTAACAACAGATTAGAAAATAGCCAGGTCCATGAATAGATTCTGGAAAGGAAAAAACCTGGAAATGGACCAGGATCCACATTGCTCTTTCGCATACACTCACATACTGTACAATTGAATGTACGACTCATTGTGGCAAGAACCACACACACACACACACACACACACACACACACACGTGCATATAGAGTGAAGGTCAAGTGGAAACAGACAGAGGGTTTTTCAATCAGCAAGCTGCTAAACACAATCGCAGATGTGAAAAAGATAAATAGAAAAACACACTGGCAGCGATCACGTTGTGCTTACCAAAGTACTCAGCCTTTGGCTGGGCGTCCATCTCCTTTTCCAGGCGTTCAGTTAGAGCTTCTAATTTTATTTCAGCCGCAGATGGCCCCTGATCTGTCTGTACATGGAGGGTCTGGCATGGCAGTTTGAGCGCCCGAGAAGGGCTGGAAGACTCATCATGGGGTGACTCAACAGGGGTAGAAGCAGGTACTGTCTGGTTACTAGGTGCAAGGCTCTTAGGTTGGGATGGTTCACCTTGCTTCCCCCCATGGGACAATGGAGGTTGGGTCACCTGGGTAGGGGAAGGGGTACCAATATTATGCGCTCCCCCATTTTGATATGTCGGTCCACTGACAGGCCACTGGGGAGAGATTGGTTGGCAGTGCCGACTAGAGCTAACCTGTTGAGGCTGGTGATATGCATCCCTGTATGTTCCTGTGGGCGACTGAGAGGGAGACTTCCCTGTCTGAGGGAATCCCTGGGACAATGGAGAATAATTCTGACCAGCTCCAGGTGAGCTAGACGAGGAGGAACTGTTTGAGAAAGGAGAAGATGGCGTCTGAGACGGGTAAATGCTTCTTGAAGCCCATGTGCCAGGGGGGCTGGTAGAGGGTGTTGAGCGGGCTGGCACTGGTACTGGGTTAACAGTATTCACAGTCTCCTTCATTTCATAAGCCCTGTTACTGGATCCATCAGGTACGCTGGCCGAATGATGCTTTTGTCCTTCATAAGATATGTATGGAGTTACACTGGCAGTGCCAACCATCGGTCCAGACATGATGGGCGGTTTGGCTGCTGCTTCACCACCCTGTCTGTAACTACTGATTGGTGGTCTGTCTTTGGTGCAAAATGTGTTTTCAGTCACTTTTGAATGACTTCCATTGATCCTTGCTGCCAAACTGTTTTTTGCCATCTCCTCTTGCTGTTTCTGCATGTGTATTTTGTTCATCTTTGAGGCAAAAACTTTTCTGGTTTCTTCAAAATCCGGGTTGTTTCCCGCATCTTTCTTCACGCGAAATAAGCCGTCCTTCGATGCTTCATACATGTTCAAGTCCTCGATGAATTTACTCGCCTCAAGTCCCAAATCGTCGTATTTATCCATGTTTGCAAATGGAAACGCCAACTGAAACGCTCGGAAAGAAAGGTCAGCGGAGGATCTCCAGCGGTAAATTAGTCAAACCATTAAAGACGGAAACTGATGGCGAACAGCTGTCCAAACTCATTCACCTGTGAAAAGCCGCCAGAAAGATCAGTCAAAACTGCAAAAGCCGAGTGAAGAGTTCAGGTTTCCACACAGCAAACATCACACGACACAGATTAAATCCACTAAAATAGCCGACCCGCCAAATAAGTGGCCATGCGTGACGGATAAACCTATTTCGGCATTCTCTCAAACAGTGAATAAATGTAACAGCAACAAACGAAGGTAAACGTACTCTGAAACAAACTAACAGCTGACTAAAAAGAAACGTAAACGAGCAGAACTCTTGTATCTTTCGGAGGCAGCTCTAGGTTTAAATCAACTGAAACTCTTCCGAAACTCTAACGAAGTCTACTCCGCAGTGAGTTTAAACGGATCCTTTAGTGAACTCGTCTCCTCACGGAGAGAAACTGAGCGACTGAGTCCCGCTGTGAATGAAGTAGTGCGCGACACCGACGAGAGCGCGCGACCAGCAGTGCAGTTCACGAGCGCGCCGAGAGGAAAACAGGGTCCGCGTGCAGGTTATTCGCGGATCCGCATGCTAAATAACCAAGATCGGTCTTTTTGGGGTTAGGGAATGTTTTGAGCGGTTTAGACAGCTTGAACTTGAAAGAGACAAGTAAAGACTCTCTGCTGTCGTGTGGTTGCGTTGCAATTTCACATGATTAAAGTAGCCTACACTGAAGAGAATTTGCTCACCACGACACATGTGGAAATAATCCAGCACTTCGGTTTATATATTATAGTGAATTTGACATCTAACGTTTAATTTGGGACGGTTAGGGTACTTGAGGAATCAACATGGCCTGTTTTCAAAAAAGGAGTCTGATTCAGCCTGATCATCTAGGGTATGAATGAATGGATAAAATAAGCATACCCTTTAATAGTCCCTTAAATTCATGTTTCACAATTTGTCAGCGCTTCAAAAATGACTTAAGTATGCACATCTATATTCCAATACTTAGGAGTCATTTATCTCTGTGTACAGCCTAAAAGGTAAGTTATTCACCAACAACCACTCCTCTTTAGCGTTCAGATCTTTCAAAGCATTATGTAACTCGATGCATAGCCTACATGTAATATTCAAATGTGTCACAATATAAAACTATTATACGACAATAACATGTGGTTAATGTGGAGATAACAGCACTATACTGATACAGGTCCCATCTGAAGACATTTCAAAGAAACCAAACCATGATGTTGTAAAGAGGAAAGTGATGGATAACACAACTCATGTGATCAGCTACGCAAGCCAAACATTCCTACATAGCAACACTATCTGCATCGTGAAGAGGGACAGAAATGCTTTGCTCTTTAAGCACACACCTCACATGTCCAATAACATTACATGTAGTCGTTCTTCAGAACATTGTTCAAGACTTGTCATTAATTGCTGTGACAGTGATTTTTATTCACCCTTACATACTGTAGGTACCGTGCGTCTCGTACGAACATGTTCCAGTGTTTTATACTTGACTTAGAGACTTGTTTTATCATTTTAAACTCAGCTTTTTGAGAATGTAATGGAGTTCAGAACTTCCCCTTCCATCAAGCCAAAGTATTTTGTGCTTCAGTCAAAGCAAGGACATCTGATCATTTGCATAATCATTTACAATACTTTACTATTTAATACCTTACAAATACTGCAGCATGTTAAGTATTTTACGTAAAATAATGTGTTTAAAGATACTATTTATGAGTGTAAGTTAGATTTTGAATCAATGCCAGATTGTCAATATAAGCTGTTCTTAGAACTTCTCTGCTTTGTTTTATTGCTTGCCAAGTATAATGAATAATCTAGATCTTTAGAAAAATAACACACCTCCCTTTAACATGATTTGAAAAAAAAAACCAGTATGAAATGTCATATAATAAAGTATTATACTATTGATTCTCAGATTCTTGGTAACCAAACATTTTGGCTACTCTCATTGTACTGAGCAATATCTCGTTTCATATTTCCACAGAACAAAGGAAGTCTTATAGATTTGGAATGGCATGAGGGTGAGTAAATGACTTCATTTTCATTTTTTTAAAGAATTTTCATATCTTTAACCTTAAGTATTCAAAATAGTAATTGTGCTTCTTGCTTAAGCAAATACAACTAATAAAAAAAACTGGAAAAATATAACGCACCACTAATGTGAATGCAGTAACACAATACCAAAAGACACAATACACAGGAAATGAATACTCTAAAAATATCAAGTCACATGTCATCTGGGACAAAAAAAATCCCTTCCTCCTTTTAAAGTCAGCACATTTGAGGAATGTGGGACTTCTGGGAAATAATTCTACAGTGTTTTATTAGTGAGTCACTTATATAAGGCCATAAGGGACAGCAGAGGGGATCGATTTCAGACTGAATGATGTGTGGTTACTGAGTAACAGGGCAAAGAACGTTTCCAAACAACAGAGGTACTGTCAGCAACTGTCCCAGGACGTCAATACCCTAAAGGCAGAACACTTCATTTGACATGAAAGGCTTCCTTTATGCTAGTTCCCAACTTATTGTTCACTCAAGTATGGAGAAGCATATTCTCCTATGCATTTGGAGAAGGTCAAACACTCAACACATGAAGCAACACAGGCGAAACCCATTTAGCGAGGCGCTAACTGGAGCGTGGTGTCAGTGTGCGTTGTGTCATTGGGTTGGGCTGCCGAGACTGAGAAAATGCGGCTAAATTACTCTGGTGTTAAAATGTGATGACTCAAGTCTCTCCGTTCTCATTTCCAAAGGGAATGATGGGCATTCTTAAAGCTGTCTAGCAGTAATCTTAAACGAGAGATCTTTTCTTTCCCTTCAGATAATTGGTTTCACACGATGTGTCCTGACAATTCACTAAAAATGGAAATACAGTTTCAGATTTCAGGCTTATTAACTTACAATGAAAAGATAGTTCATAAAAAATGTTTGATTCCATTTTATTGCAATAGATTATTTTGAACATATTTGATCGCATATATTATGTCTACCATGTACACCAAACAAATTTATAAAATGACTTTGCATTTTTTAAGTTGAATGACTGAAATGGCATTTTCTTTTGAAACATATTCTACTATTTTTTCATTTATGTACAGAAAAATATTTTTTTACAGTGAACATATTAATCATACAGTATTACTTTTAAATCTTTTTAAATTCGGTTATTTAGTTACTCACCTGTTAAGACAATACTTTCCCCAAAACATCTTCCACGGAACAGACAAAGTAAGTTAATAGAAGTCAATTCAAATCTGCCTCCATCCAACCAATGCACAGAATGCACAATTTCAGGACAATCTGACACAACCAGTTAGCGATTTTAATGTTCATGCGCATTATATGAAATGGCTTGAAAAACACTTAATTTATGATGTCATTTTATTTCTGCTTTCGATTTGCATTCATTCATTTAGAAGAAGCTTTTATCCAAAGCAACTTGCAATATTTGGCTTTTAATTGCATCATATTGTAGTCCTGTTCAAAAAATCAATGACAAGCTGTACTTGCTTGTTTCTTATCAAAGCATAAACTGGTAAAAGTGCTTAAACACACTCAAACTCTTTGATGTAACTATGTAAGTTTAAATTAGTATGTTGTTTATGCGTTGAGTTGCATCAACAAAATGCAATGTTGTACTGAAAATCATATACTGTAGCTAAATACAATATTTTAGCCTTTCTTCTTAAAAATGCAACATTTAATTAAACCTTTTATTTATTGTTTATTTGTGATATCTACTAGTAATTTCCGGGAGAAAATTGTTTCAGAGTAAATCCTACACCAATGTTTTGTACTTGTGATGCAGCGTCCCCACTGAAATCATTAGCTTGACAGCGTTTGACATTGTGTACTCTTCAGTGTGTGGACGTGCTAAAGATGTTCAGAACGGAAGACCCCATACAGGACAGCGAGTCAGCCGCAGTAAATGAGTGTTTGATGAGCTCAGGGTGAGACACTGGTTATGAGACCCAGCAGGAATCTCACTCTTATCTGAAAGCACAGCATGACCTCCACATCTCCATTTCAGGCAGTGCAGGTCTGTCAGAGCCGAGGTGTTATAATGTCAGGCTAAAACTGGGAGTTCAGAAATAGCTCGCTACAAAACACTAACACCACCGGACCGGCCTGGAGTCTGATGTGACGAGGGCTTAGAGGTGGAGCTGGGTACAAACAAATATAAACTCAAAATCATCTAAAAGCTTCTTTATTGAGTTGTTTTCACTTTTAACTTAACAAGAATGTCTTGTAAAACTGAAAAAAAAAAAACTCGGTACACCATGTTGTTCAAAAATCCTTGACCAGCAGTTTTCCTGATGTGGCTCTGTGGAGTATCTCCTCAGTGTAAGGCACGATTTCAGTCGTCCACCAGGAAGTTGATGAGGGCCGTTCTGGGCGAGAGGATGGCCTTCTTAATGACACGCTCCGAGAGCAGACGGGCACCCAGTGGGCTGTTCAGCACCAGTTCCTCCACCTTCTGTGCATCCTGAGCCACTTCACGAGGTACAGTTACACTCCCACACGCCTTATTATTGATCTGAGGACAAAACAGGGACCACATTATTCTATTTTGGCAAAGGTCTGACTGATGCAAAACAACGACAAACTCAAATTTGGCATTTTATGAAACTCGTTGGTTTTCTAGAATCGAGTTCTTCACAGCATGCTCATTTGATTGTCCCTCAGATAAAACTGGGAAGTTGAAAGTGGTTTTCTTAGAGAAGACAATCCCAGAATCCACTGAAAGAAATGTTTAATTAGATGGGAACAGATGGGCATGCACAGATGGTGATAAATGTATTTATGTGGTGCATAGAAGTAAATATATGATATTTATATATATATATATATACTACAGGGCCACTGAATGCTTGAATCTAATGGGCTAAAGATGGTTATTTGACTAGTTACACGAGTAAGTATGATGACACAAAATATCAGTTATATCATCCCTCCTGAAAACACTCCCTCTCACTTGGTCGAAGTGCTCTTATTTTTATTTATTATTTTCTTATCACACATTACAGCTATCTTTTTTTATCCGCTTTTATCGCCACGTTTTATTTTGTGTCACATTATTTACTCGTGTAACTAGTCATGTAACGTCTTTAAATATGGAAAATGTGGAAGTGTTTGGTGGTTATTAAATTCATCCCTGCTCTTAAGGAATGAATGGAGCTAAGCTAAATGCTAACATAGTGACACCATCAACTTCTCTAAGTTAAGGAAACAACATAGTTGAATGTGGAAAAGTGGTGGCGTTTTTCTTTTAAGTGCTTATGCCGTATCCTGGGATGACTAAAGAAAACCTTAGCTTAGAGGGTGGATACCTTGCTTCTGCATCTGCTGTTAGCTTTGTGTGTGGGTTTGTGTGAAACTAAAGCTGCTCTTCTGATGCGTCTGCTCCTCAGTGTGTCTGTGGTGAAATGAAACGCACCCAGACAGCTGGACTGCATCATGGGAGAAAATTATCCCTGTTATTATGAATCCCAAAGTAGCTCAGCCACCCGCACAAAGCAGGGGATTCCCTAAAATACTAGCAGGCTGGTGCCAGTCTGAGGCCTGGCAGAGAGCGCCTGCAGCAAAGCCTTCTGGGTAGTACCATTTCAACCGGGTAACATCTCCTTTTTTGGAGATTAACTTCCTGATTTCATTCATCCTTGTACCTGTTGTGGTAGCTACGTCTTGATCTCATGTTGCCAGATAATCAAAATAAGCGTGTGAAAAGCATAAACTGTAACATTTTTCTTCATTCGACTGAGCTAGTTTGACATCAGCTGCATTCAGGTGAGTTTTGGTAATCAATATCTGGCAACAGTAGATTGTTGTGCATTGTTCTGCTTGGGTGAGATTTCAATAGTTGTGAAAAGAAACTTTCAGAAAGCAGAACCAGCCAATGAGAACATATAACAATGACGTCAAGCTGAGGACATAAGAGCTCCTGTGGATCTGCTTGACATTTTTTCCCCCGCTATTCTGACTTTCTCATAACTCTGTGTTTTTTTGTACATCTTGCAGTTGCGCCATTTATCTCATAATTCAGATGTTTGTGTTCCTCTCAGTTTATGTCTTGCAATTCAGTTTTTTCCTCACAATTTATTCACACTGATGAAAAGAACGCACATTCATGGGTAAATATTACAAAAAGATGCAAATCTATGGTGAAAAGGGCTTCAGTAGTTAACAACACAATACTTCCATGTGCTTAATACAATATAAGCTCAAGAATGTTTTAGTAAACAGACATATTATAATATCTATACCTTACAAACCATTTCCCATCTGTCACCTTTTTTATAGATTCTGGGAGTGTCTTCACCAGGAGCAAAGCAATGGATGCTGCCTTGGATTTTGGACCAAATGAGAGTGCTTAGAAGGTAGCATAAATGTACTAATTGATACCAACGACAGATGCATGAGGGCAAGTAGAGACACACTTTTGCCCAAGTCCTCAAAAGACAGTCATGCGAAGAAGATTTTAGCCTCTGATGGTTCAAGTCTGTAATAATCATTCACTCGTCACGCCAAATTCAGAGGCCAATCCCAAATTACAGGCAGACTGTACTGAAATACAGGCTTTTAAGTTGGAGGCGAACACTTTCCCTTTGCCGCTTTCACAGAGAACATCCTGTGCTGAATATTCTGCATAAAAACATCCTGATGACTCAAAAAAAGACATCAAATACACTGCGATACCTATATGTTTGCGAGAAGGTTGTGTTTGCTTTATCATCACTATAATCACTGATCATAAGTCTATAGTCACTCAGATCAACTCCTAACTTTTAGCATTTAGTACAAATGTAAAGTGCACAGAACAGCCTAGACTAGACAAGCACCACACACATTGTCCAAGGGAACAAATTAAAATTAAAGGTATAGTTCACCCTGAAATGTCCTGCTCACTTACTCACCCTCAGATCATCCAAGATGTAGGTGACGTTTTCCTTCAGTAGAATTGTAAAGAATATATTTCACTGAAACCGTGTCCCTTGGTGATTCATACAATTGCACGTCAATGCCTGCCGTCACTTTGAGTTAGAAAGCATTACAAAACGATACCCATCACTCCTGACAATTTCTTTGAGGTCTTATGAAGTGGAACAACCAGTCTGTGCAAGAAACTGAACATTTATGTGCATGTTTTACATAAGTCATAAAACATCCACATTTGATGTCATCACTGGGTGTTTTATATAATTGTGTAAACATGATTATATAACTGGTGAATCTGTTAATTGAAAAAAACTGTCCAACATAACCAACTTCTGGTAAAGAATCATGTTTCATTGTTTGTCTGAGACTGGATTACAGGTAATACTGTTGTAAATAATATCATTTCACCTCATAAGACCTCAATATATCATCAGGAGAGATGGGTATTCATTTGTGTTTCTTAAAGTGATGGGAGCCAAGTTCATTTTATGATTTATCCGGGATCACAGTTTCAGCCAAAAAGTACTAAATCTTTACTGTTCTAGTGAGGGGAAAAAAGTAACCTATAACTTGAAGGGCTTGGGGCGAGTGCGTTAAGAGCAAATTTTATGTTCAACATTACCTGTGAATTTAAATTCCTCAAATGGGAACATTTTCCAAAGGAATGCTGTAAGTAACATGTATTCGGGGTGTTTTCAGTACTCTGTGTGTGTGTCATACCCGTACAGACAGCTGCAGTGTGTCGGGTGTTTGTAGGTACTCTGGATCAACACTAGGCCATGGCTGCTGAAGGACACTTCCCTTCCCAGACAGCACACTTCCTAGAGGATTCCTCACCTGAGACAAACCTGAGAGAGATTACAGGAAACTGTCATGTAGTCCAGACACCAATAAGCAATTAATACTTAATCAAATGATGAGATTTTGATGAGAAAAGCTAAAAAGAAAAAGACATTACTGTCACACAGATGAAAAAAGTTTTTTAAGGTCACTTCTAATCCATGTCATGTCTGAAAACAATTGTAAATCTAAATAAAAAATAAAAATGTATTGAATATTTCATCAAAACTAAAAAAAGAGCTGAATATCATTTGACACATTAGGCTTTTTTGGCTCATGTATATAAGAACACAGAGCTGGAAAGGAAAAAACATCAGTTTCATTATTTATTATTTATAATGAGCAAAAATATGCAATGTTTGTGACATTTATTTAGCCAAAAATCATAAAAAGATTCAGTTCTGATAGATTGTAACGCAAATAAATGAAATATTTAAAACACTCTAGCATATGTACGTATATAAATACCAGTTATGTCTTAGTGATATGATATTTAAATGCTTAGTTTTAATGATCAAATGCAATTCAATGATGATGAGAGATGAACAAATATACATACCTCAAAAGCCTAATTTTCAAGACTCATATCTGAACATGATTTTTCCTAAAACCTATCCATGGATAATCAAGTAAAGCTAAGCTCAGTAAGTGTTCATCTAATAAGAGTACTAACAATATAAAAGTTATTATGCTTATTTGATGCTATTCAGTAAAGGCTTCACAGCAAAAAAGAGACATGGGAAGCACATTCTGAAGGTGCATATTTGCACAATTTTACTAAAAGTCAGATGTCAAAGGTATTCTGGTCATTTACAGGCTTCAGAAACATGATACAGTGTGCTTTAGAGAATAAAAGATCCACCAAACTGAACAGCTAAGGCAGTAACTGTTTTGTAACAAGGCAGAGAATGATCCAGGCATCCGATGGTCAGTATTACAAATTTAGAAACCTGTGTCTGACCTTAACATGGCCTTCAGGAAGGATGTACACTTCCGCTTGTCCTTAGCGTGTGTGTTAGTGTGTGTGTGTGTAAGTGTGTGTGTAAGCACAGGAGGAGGAGGGATAGTTCAGCTGAAAATGAGAGTCCTGACATTATTTACTATCCTCATGCTGTTATTTTGTTTCTGTGGAACATTAAGGACCTCTAAATCTATGAGTTCACACACACACACACACACATCTTTTACAAGCAATGTTTGGTCCATAGTTACACATCGTCGGGTCAGCGTCAGTCAGTGTTATCAGAGCATTTGGGTATGTTCATTTCTCCTTACAGAACACAAACACTGTGTGTGTGTGCGTGTGTGTGTGTGTGACAATAGCGGGATGTGATAAAATGGACAACAGGGGCCAAGAGTTTCCTTTTTTCCCCCTCACCACTAGTATTTCCACGACTTTTCACCCAGGTCACAATTATTCACTTTCATCCTGAGTAACTTTTTTTTTTTTATATACCAGTACCGTACTTGCAATTTTGTATTTGTATAGTAATCAGAAATTACCAATCCACACTATTCAGAGTCCAACTGGGAATGTCCACTTAATAATTACTCTTGAACTGAATTTGTTTTGATGATGCAAATGATACCCATTAATGACATCATACACAAAACACATATCCAGATTACCAGAAATAATTTTTGTGACATTTAAAAAAATGTCTTATATATTTAAAAAAAAAAAATATTATTAAGACTAAGTTGCTTTGTTTTCTTACTTACTGACAGCTATTATTTGATTTTTGTAATTAAAAAGCAAATAAGTGGGTCCAGACCAGGAGACAAAAACTAATGCAAAAGTACTGCAATGCATTACTTGCCATAAAAGGTAGTTAGTTACTTTTTTTATAGAGTAATGCAATATTTGAATGCATCACTTTCAAAAGTAACATTCCTCAACACTGATATTTAAGATTAAATACTTTTTAAAAATATTCAAATATTTTTGTTGTCTAAATGTGTTGAATTTAATACATCTTCCTGTGATGAATGACCAACTAAAACACTATACAAACTTAACTGAAAGAAAACGACACTACCGTTGAAATCAATAAATATAAATGCTCATTCAGTACCAAAAACACCATCAGTGTATCATGGACAGTAATGCATTATATTAGAAGTGTTACTTAATTATTCTTTATGGAAAGTAATGCATTAAGTTACTTTTGCATGACCTGGGCTGGGCTTTCTTATTTGTTATTATTCCAAAAACCAAAAAATTATATTTTTGGCAGCTGAAAAGGTCCTTTCACACCAAAAGTGAAATGAATAAGCCTCTGGAATTACGTTTCTCAGCCTCTGCACCTCACCCTCCGTTTCTAGAAGATATGTCTAAGTAGCCTGCATTCCTTAAAGAGAAAAGTAACTCATATATTTGTTGCATTACTTTGCTATGTACTTGGAAATAGTAATTGATTACGTAACTGGTGTTACTTGTAACAATTTACCCCAAACGTGACAATGTGTCATACCTGCCCAGAGTTCAGAAGCTATGTGTGGACACATGGGTGCCGTCATCACACAGAGCGACGCCAGAGCCTCCTCAAACTCCTCACTGTGCAGAACCACCCGGGACGAGGCTTGCTACGGTAAGAGCAGAAAACATGAGAACTTCAGAAAGTCGTTTGGATTTCCAAGCACATTATTGTTGACGATTGTCGAGGACTTACTGAGAGTGTGTTGGTCAGGCCCATGAGCCGAGAGATGGCTGCATTAAACAGGAAGTCCTCTGTGAAGTGACCTGTGACCTGTCAACAGAAAAACATGGCTTCACTTCATTCAGCACACGATTAGATATCAGTTTCCTTCAAGTATACACGAAAGTGGAAAAGTAAAAAAAGATTTAAATTAATCAAAGATTTAATCACAGAAATAAATTACATATTACAATAGAAAACACTTCTTTTAAATTGAAAATAAATTGTAAAAAAAATCTAAATAATATCTAATTAATTAATTCAATGAAAGCAGACTTGATGAGCATAAGAAACTTTTTTCAAAAACATTATTAAAAACAAACACCATCTATATTATGCTATTTCTGTGCTTTGTAAGCATATAAGCGCGCCAAACTAATTTCTGAGTCAAGTTGTGGTATGTGTTGCTGTCTATGTAGAGCATTCCAGTTCAGTCACTTCAGCGAGGGGAGCTTACACCTCATTACTCCCTGACATGAATAAAGGGATGAGTTTGGAGGTTTATTCACTGATAGCGTGAACACATGATCTCTGCTGCTGGAAGCTGCTCTTTTGTCGTGGTTTGAGACTACATCCCAATTTGCCCTGGAGAGATAAGATCAGTCAGACTCCACACCAGAGCCGAATGAACAACAGCTATCCCTCCAGAGACCCTGACCGAAGGAAGGACACAGCTGATGACAGCGGCTTTTCCCGGCAGAAGATCAAAGATAGTGAGGCTCAGCATTTCTGGATTGGATCAAGTCCAGTGCAGTCCAGGCCCTTTTAAACCAGCGCAAAATCAATTCCTGCCCTAGACAGCCTGTTAATACACGCTAAATATACACATTCCACATGTGAGATCACTTTCCCACTGTATGCAGCCTTTTGTTCAAGAAATAGTCCACTCATAATAAAAATAAATTTATTTACTAGGGGTGGCATGGTTCACAAAACCCACGGTTCGGTTTGTATCACGGTTTTCGGTTCGGTACGGTTCTTGTTATTTTTTCGTTTAATCTTTAACACTCCAGAAATGTACTTCAGCATATGATATATGGGTTAATTATCCACAACTTAGGATACAGTATTTAAAAAGTTATATCATGTAATTATGCATAAACTGAATTTGACTTGACTTAAAGCACATTATTGGGAAAGCTCTGAGGAAAGCTAGGTGAGATTTTGATTCAGCAAGAGGAAAGACATTGATGATTTTAACATACTTTTTATATATTTGGCAAAAAAAGGAGAACGTGTATTGCCATCTACATGAATGTATGTGCCTTTTTAGCACACAAAGCCCCCCCGCCCCACTGCTGACAAAAATAACAGTGTTCACGCGAACAGGTGAGAAGAGATCAAGCGCAGGAATGATCGCGTGCGAGTGCTTGAAGTGCGTGCGGATGACATACCGAGCGCGCGCGAGGCTTTGAAATGAGCTCGCGGGCCCCGTTTCTTCTCATGTCCATCTGTTTTCCTCTCGCAGAAATTATTTACCGCGCTCACCAGCATCAGTGGTGCGCTCGCTTATTAATGGCATAGATTTGCCGCCATAGATTAAGTGTGTTTCTCGCGAGCTGGTTGCTGGTTGC
>JAUCMT010000032.1:2266154-2281346 GCA_032357475.1 Enteromius thamalakanensis
TGGTCTAGTTGTAACTAAAACACCAAGCCCCGCCCCACGACTGACAAAACAGTGTTCACACGAGCAGATGAGAGAGAAAATTGAGCGCAGGAGTGATCGCGCGCGAGTGCTTGAATTGTGCGCGGATGACACATCAAGTGCGCGCGAGGGTTTGATATGAGCTTGCGACCCCGTTTCTTCCCTTGTACATCTGTTTTCCTGTCGCGGAAATTATTTACCGCGCTCGCTTATTAATGGCATAGATTTGCCGCCATAGATTAAGTGTGTTTTCCGCGAGCTTGTTGCTGCTTCTGCGACGGAGCGGAGCATCGCGATGTCTATCGGGTCTATCGACCCAACCCTAGTTAACAGAGTAGAGTGTACTGGGCATTTTGTAATAGCGTATGGTAACATCACACATACATATCACAGGTCTTCCCACAGTTCAACTTCCTGTGTCTTGTGGCCAATTCAAACTCGTTAACTGAAAGAAAGCCAAGACAGTGCTGCAGGGATGATGGGTTTAGCTTTTTACTCCTGCTGAATTCCAAACGCATAAAATTTGTGTTGAACTAAAGATCATGTTTTTTACTGCCATCTTCCAAAACCAGGGTGAAAACATCCTCACTGCAGCGCTGTGTGCTGAAATATCATTACCTTTGAGGATGTAGTCTGTGAGGAGGCTCGGGACTTTATCGCTGTCATCTCTCATGGCTTCTAAAACTGTAGGAAAGCAAATGTTAGCAATAACACGTCATGATTTAAAGTGTGTACTAACAACCTGCAGCAGAAACACAGGGTGCTCATGTTAAATAAAAGCACTTGCTCTCACTTTTGGTAAAAATCTGAAGGTCTTGGAGTGATGGTGGGCCGTCTTTCCTCTCGTAAGGGATGGCTGTGGTTACATACTGAATAAAAGCACAGATGAGAGCGGTTAAACATGCCAGACAGACCTGGATCTGTCACGGCCTCTTTATATACATCACAGTAGCATTTTGTGGTGCAACGTTAATGAAGATCTGCTAGGGTTGTCACATTAAACTTTAAACAGATACATTTACATGGAATACAACGCAGTAACCTGATTGACAGAACGCCTATAACGGCTCGCAAGCTTTCTGTGTTAGATGGGACTTTCAGATTGGACACTCCCAGAAGAGCAGAAAAGAGAAAGCGAGAGATGTAGGCACCTGTTTCTCCCCACCACCATTGCCAAAAGTGTGGCGAAAGCCGTTCTGAATAGCAGTAGAGATTCCCTCCACACTGAAGCGCTACACACACAGAACAGAAGAGAGAAGAGAAATCACATCAACTACAGCAAGAGGAAGAACGCCTGGGACATCTCAAGCGTCTTTGTCTCCAGACCTGACTTGGATTAAACAGCTGGATTCGTCTCGTCCATTTACGATGTCTTGCTGAAGCTTGACCATTTTGGACTTTAACGAATGGATAAGAAATGATCAGAAAGTATTCGTTTGTCTTCTCTAGATACTAATCCTAGTCAAGTGTCTTGACTACAATAGTATAAACGATTTCTGAACATTTTGAAAAAGACAAAAATTAAAAATAGGACTTGATTTTCTTAATTGAATGTTTATTAAGAACTGCAAACAGCTTTAAATAACCTAATAAAATCAGTCCCTGTATAATTAAATATGCACTCATTTGCATACACTTCCTGAACAGAAATCTGAACACTGGATAAAGCCAGGTTAAAAAACACTTTTGTTTTGCTGATATATTAAATGTTATTTTGGGGGATTTTGGAAAAATCTTGATGGAGAGATATTCTCATACAAATACAGTACAGGCCAAAAGTTTGGACACACCTTCTCATTCAGTGTGATGTCATTACATCGGGAGATTCTCACTGAAGGCATCGATGAACTATGAATGAACACATGTGGAGTACTTGACAAAAATAAGGTGAAATAACTTTGCCCTGATTACTGCTTTTTAAAAAAGATGTATTTTGGATCTTTGAGATGTTTTCTTTCCTTTGTCTGAAGCAAAAGATCTGTGTCTTGCTTAAGAAAACAAATAGGGTCAAATTTGACCAAGCTCAAGACAAGAAACCTGAGCACTTCCGTCAATCTATGGACTGCTGCTACTCACCGAAGACGGCAGCCTCTCTGATCCAGACACGTTCTTCACTTTCCTCTTCTTCTTCAGCATCTCTCGCTGGACCTTCTGCCGGTTCTGTACGTCTATGAGAACCGAGATGAAGCTGTTCTTCACCTCCTTCTCAAACTCCAGCTCGTCTCTGACGGCCAGGTGCTGGATGAGCTCCTCTGAATATCCCCGTATGGCCATCTCCACGTCCTCCAGCTCGCCGCTCAGCTGCAGCGCAGACATCAGCCTCACTCCTGCACAGAGGGAGCAGCTCAGAAACACCTCACAGAACTACAGCTGAGCTCCAGAGGGACATACTCACGCTCCTCGTAGATCTGGCTGCTGGGAGATCTCTGGCTCTTCTGAGAGATGGAGGCCATCCGCTCTGATTCAGTCTCCGGGGAGTCCTGCATGAGCTCCTCCAGCTCCTCAATCACCTAAAGAGCACGTTTCATTCCAGATTTGATCAAAAGTACAGTAAAACAATTGTATTGTAAAATATTACTGAAATTTGATATGGACATAATTTTAAGAGTCCATGTTATGGGTGATGAAAGGTACATAATTGGTTTTGGGAGTTCCATGCATGTAACGTCAAATTACATTTTATTTGCTCAATGGTTCATTTTCCCAAACCCCTCCTTTGCATGACGCTATTCTGTGATTGGTTGATAGGTCTCATGTAATCCCATCATGCAATAGCCTTTTCATTAAGACCAATAACAAAAGATTCATAATGTGGCTTGGGATTCATATGAAAAATTACTCGTTTTAATGATTCAGAGTAGACTCTTTCTTTTTAGAGACAATAACAATAATTTTGCAAGATGTTTACATTTACTTAAATCTATAACGGCGCACTTTAAAATGTGATTTTCTCCGGGGATAGCAAAGCAGAACTATCAGTATCAGTTCCTCAGGTGTTTAAAATAGGTTTTAAAAAAGTATTTAAAATAATAAATAAAAATATTTCAGGTTTTTCATATTTTTTCAGGAAACTGTAATACTTTTAGGACGCTAGGAAGCTTGTTTTCTTTTTTTCCCAGGTTGTGTTTAATTGGTTATGGCATAAAAAAGGTAATTTGTTTATAGTTTACATCTCAGAGTTTATATCTCCAAATTCATGTGTCACAACTAACTATTTGTAAGATAAACAGCCACAGTTACCTTTTTTTATTCTGGCATTAAAAATAAAAATCACCTTATTTTTCCAAATTCCAATTTTTATTTTTTTTTTCTCTCGGATGAAAATAACTTCAGCAATCAAAAAGCATGTATAATTCATCCTCTGAGAGCGTCTGGGAAAAGAGGGGCGGAGTCAGCGGTGAAGCTGGTGAAGATTTAAAGGGGCAGAACAGAGTGATTTCTAAAGAGCTGTTTTTGACAGGGGAAAATTAGCCTTCTTACACTACATTCGAGATTTTTTTAAATAAACTGTATTACAAACTTTCCATTAAGACCCTAAAGAATAATATTAGGAATTGGCTCTTTGAAACATTAAATGAATGTTTTTACTGTCGCTTTCATGCTGGCTCATTAAAAGTATTCATGTCTATTTATTATTTGTGTAAAATAATAAAATCTCTAATTGCAGGTCACAAGTTTGGAGTCAGTATTTGCTTGTTCTGGTTATTTTGATAGTATAATAACTAGGTCCTCACCTGTTCAGCGGTGAGCAGCGGTTCCTCGTTGATACAGGACACAATGATGGAGTGCATGTCCATCTGCTCCCTCAGGTCCTCATCGTCAGACAGGTCCAGGTTGACGCTCTCCATCCTCTGAAGGGTGAGACAGATGAAGAGTAAGTGCGGTCTGAGCGCTGTCACGGGCAGAGCACAGGCGGAGACTCACCGGTCTGTCCTCGATGCTCAGTGTAGAGAGATGAAGCGAGCGAGCTCTACACTGACTCCAGTCCACCGGCATCACACTGCCAAAGCTGTCTGTGAGAGCGCTCCAGATCCTACACAACATATCAACGTCTTAATCACTTAATCACATGGCTACTTTTCACTTTTGCAAAAAAAACATTTAGTCAGACTGTTTGTTATAACAGTGAGAAGTGAGACCTGCAAGTATAGAAGAACTAATCAATTTTTGATTTGATTGTCAAGATAATCCCAAAACTTATGCTGTTATATTTGAGTTGTATAACTATACTTCTTAAAAGTATAGTTTATATATGCTGCTTTTTCTATGCCACCATGAAAAAACACCATCAGTAAAAGCACTTTATTGCATTTTCTCCATCACATATTTTATTAAAGCATCTTAGATTAGATATGATTCAAAAGCTGAAATTGCATATCGAATTACTTGTACTTTAAATCTTTTTAAGTAGGCCCCTCCCCTGTCATATTACAAAAATTACTAATATTTTATAATCAAACTTTTCTAATCTTAATACTGTAAACTCTTTTTAGTTTCATAATTTTAAATTAGTGCTGTCAAATGATTATTCGCATACAAAATAAAAGTTTTTGTTTACATAATATAGGTGCACGCTGTGTATAATTATTATGTATATGTAAATACAAACATATTATTTTAAACATTTAACAAACATGTTATGGCTAAATATGAAACATGATTTTATAGAAAATATAAATATATAAATGCATTTTCTATATATATATATATACATATATATATATATATGCGTGTGTATTTATACATAATAAAACAAACTTTGACAGCACTACTTGAATACTTTCAGGAATAATCTGCTCATCGTGTATAAACTATTACTGATGAATCATGCTTGTACACACGAGACTATAGACTGTAAGCACGAGACACAGTAAACAATATCCACAGTCACGTGACCTCGGATGATGCGCAGGAATTCTTCACGCTGACCATCCTAATCGATTATAACCGATAATAATCAAACTCTTAGCTTTTAGCAATCTGTGAACACTGCACCAGATGAACCATCCTCGTGACTATGCGCGGACAGAATGATGAAAATAACAATAATGATGCACATTCAACCGGAGCGTGCTTTTTCTTCACTCACTCATCGCACTTCAGGATCGTATCCTCATTTATCGGCGTCACTGGATTTATTGAGTCCGGTTTAGGGTTTACATTTCGGAAGCATAGTTGTAACTTCTCGTCGAAGTGTGTGATCGTGTCCCCCGTGGATGTGCACGAGCTCGTCCCAAGCGCGTGCTCTGAGTCAGAAACCCCATCCAGCAGCAGCGACATCTCTTCAGCGTTCACACCAACCCGCTCCAGATGAATATCCCGTCCTGTTCCGCTCTTAAATTCGTTCAAATCCTGCCACTCATCCTCTCTCCGCGCTGAAGGCTCCGCCATAACTGCGACTGGAGGGATGTGCTCGGTTCCGACCAAATTACGAACCCTACTACATCGAAAACACAGCTCATGAATATTAATTAGAACACACTCGCGCTGCGTAGAAACCTCAGAATCCGGCAACGTCAACTAATCAATATTCATTAGGTCCAGTCAACGTAAATACGTTAAATCAATCCCGCTCAATAATAATAATATTTTCTCAGAAGGGTAAACTTATTATTTTTCGCTAATTATTTAAAAACCAAACACGCTGAATAATAATACAATAATATTAATGATAATGTATCTGGTTAAACCCGCTGAATGAACCTCGTGTTAGGTAATTAATATTAATGAGCGAAGCCTTCGCCATAGTAAGATTGTAGGACTGCTAATCATACAGCTGCAGCTGTTAAATATTTGAGGAATTTGCGGGTTTTGCAATAATAATATATATTAATCATATTTAAAATATGAAAAAATAATAAAACGTGTCAAATAAGTAGCTATATAAATAAAATTAATTAAATGACAAAAAAATGAAACTATCCATAATTTAGAATGATTAAAATTGTGTTTATTATATATGTTTTTATTTTTATTATTTATGCGATCAAATGAAAAATCAGATTAAATGCTAATTGTCACATACACAGTCATACACAGTGCGATATTTAGTGAAATGCTTAGACAACTGCTCAGACATTAAAATAAAAATAAATATGAAAAATAAAATAGAGGTTAAATTTAACTAAGAAAGAATACAAATAGAAAATCTAAATAAATAACTGTACAGTACAAAATACACAATATTAAAAAATATATGAAGAAATACAGAACAATAAAATAACTGAAAATGGTCATTTCCAGGGGCTGTGCAATCCACATATTTAAAGTGTCTTGTGCATGCAAATATGCTCGGAAGTGATTTATTTATCTGTGGTTAAACCTTTTTTTTGTTTTGAGCAGTTACACTTTAAGCCAAATTATTTAAACAAATGTTTTCCCTTTGTTTATTTTAATGGTATATGTTTATCTGTTGTTGTTTTTTTTGCATGGAAGTATGTTGAGAAGCAGCAGCGTGTTTCTGCGCTCTGCTCGTGTTGTTGCGTGACTCTGTTCCTCCGGAGGGTGGCGCTGCAGGGACTCAAGGCCGACGCTTCAGCAGCGAGAGAAGAAGCAGCCGGAAGCGGCCCCAGCAGCTGTGAAAGCGGAAGTGTAAACATGGAGGCAGCCGTGTTCATTTTATCCCTTGTCGACTGCTGTGCTTTAATATTCCTTTCTGTGTATTTCGTATCCTTCATAAACTCTTGAGCTGAACGAAGATGTCCGTGAGCGAGCGCGTCTCGCGGGGTGTGTTGTGTCGCGCGTGTCCGCGGCAGCTGCAGGCTGTGATTGCGGCTAGATGCTGGTTTTTAGATTACGCTTGTCATTCATGAGGATTTATCTTTATAATGTGTGTTTTACTAGGATTGACAGAAGCTGAGGTGTGGAATGATGTGCATGCCTCCTGTTATGAGTGGAGAAATGTTCATAATAAGATTACTGTTATTAATAATCAGTGTATTTCCCTAACTCCGCGCTCAGATTATTACTCTGTCTGATCTGGAATGCGACTACATCAATGCTCGATCCTGCTGCTCCAAGTTAAACAAAGTAAGTCTGGACGGTGAGACTTATTCTTTCTAGTTAATTTAATTTAGCACATTTATTCTAATAACATATATGTACAATAGGGTTCAAAAGTTGTTTATTTTATTTATTTGACTTAAATATTAAAGGCAGTGAAGAAAATGAATGTGAAACAGGATTCTGCACCAGTCCGGTTTTACTGATCATATGAATAAGTACATTTGTAACCCTGATCATGAGACAGGAGTCCTTGTTTTAATGAAGCAGTGTTTTTCTCCTGTTAATGCTGAAGAACATGATCGTCAGGTTTTATTCAGCTCGAGGCTTTCTGTCATGAAAGCAAAAGGCATTTAGAAATGATCAAATTAATTGTTTTTATTCAAGGTGTCACGCCAAGCGTTTCATGTAGAAATTAATGCGTAATATGAATAGTTTCAATAATGGTTTTCAAATCTTGGACTCCACTGTGTGTCGAATGGTGCAAAACCAGTGTATTGTAATTGTGATGTTGAGCTAAATTCTTTATTAAGTGGCTTTATTGTATTATGCAGTGATTGAATATGTATTTGTGAGTGTGTTTCTTCAGCTAAGCTTACATTTTCTATTCCATAAGGACCTAAAAGGGGTGATTGTAAATTGCAACTCATGGTGCTTATTATACAATTTGCATTTAATTAGAATTTAATGCACAGTAGTAATTGTAAACGATACACGACCTTTTGTAGTAAGACTTTTGATATATATATATATATATATATATATATATATATATATAATTTATGTGTGTATGTATAAAATATGGGTGAAAGACGTTGTTACATAAATATCGTGTTACACAGAATTACAAAATAACATTTCAACCAAATTTCATAATTTTAATCTCATAACATTTTGCTTATTTAATGCGCTTTCTATGGACAAAAAAATCACTTTTGTGAGTTTATTGACCCATATATATGTTTACACACTACCATTCAAAGATTTGGGGTCAGTAAGATATTTAATGGTGTGTAAAGATGTTTCTTCTGCTCATCAATGCTGCATTTATTAGATATTTAATCAAAGACTCTTGAGTGTTTTTCTAACACTGATAATAAAACATCAGCAGATTAATATGATTTCTGAAAGAAAGAAATTCTATTATAATATATATTCACACAGAAAATAATAATTTTGAATTGAAATAATATTTTTCTGGATTTTTAATCTAATAAATGCAGCCTTGATGAGCAGAAGAAACACCATTAAATATCTTACTGACCCCAAGTCTTTGAACGATAGTGTATGTAATATAATACATGCATCAGATGAAAGTAATGTGATTGAAATAGAAATGAAGGTGATATTGATCATCTCACAGCAGCATTGCTATTTTTTTTGAACATTTCCATTTGCAAAAGAGATCATACATACTAGTCATTAATAGTGTTGTAAAGGAGCTGATGTGCTGTTTGTGTTCAGTGGGTCATTCCTGAGATGATCGCTCAGGCTCTGGCCACGGTCCTCATGCTGGTCTCCATGCACTGGTTTGTGTTCCTGCTCAACTTACCCGTGGCATCGTGGAACGTTTACAGGTGATTCAGCCCAGTCCCTCCTCTCACACACTGCACCAGTAACCCCGAGCTAACTCCTGCTAACTGTCCCTGATGTGTGTGTGTGTGTGTGTGTGTGTGTGAGCAGATACGTGAAGGTTCCTATGGGGAACATGGGAGTGTACGATCCCACAGAGATTCACAACAGAGGCCAGCTCAAGTCTCACATGAAGGAAGCCATGATCAAACTGGGCTTCCACCTTCTCTGCTTCTTCATCTACCTGTACAGGTGAGAGCCATCCACTTTAACAGGAAGAGACTGTGACCAAGCCCAAGTAGTAACAATTACTACTGTTAATATGTATTATATATCATTATACTTATTCAGTATATTTTATTGTTTATGAATTAACTTCTACAGATGATTGTAGTTTTTATCAACAATATTTATTACTTTTTTATTATACATTTATTTGACCGTTTTAATTTTACAGCAGAATAGTATTGTTGCAAGTAATGTTTTGATATTCATATTTATTTTTAATGTATATATGAATCTATATAAAATACTAAGTAGTAAGAATTATTTAATGTTTTACTATTATTTTTTTATTAACAATTATATTTAAATTTAATAAAAAAAATTTTACATTGTAATATTTTTTTTTATGTAAATAACAATCAAAAATATTTTAAATGTTAACAATAATTACTTATCAATTTAATTAATTATTATTATTTTTTTACGTAAGTTGATCCAGTTTCATGACCAATTCGTGAGAGGTGTTAAAATCATGCTAATTCATACAAATACATACGACGTGTCTAAACCCCAGTGACGGTTTAGTGCTGGGGTCAGGTGTAGTTTATTCCTACGAATCGTAAAATACGTACAATTTAGCAAAAATCATATGAATTAATGCGAGTGAGGTCGTACAAATTAGCCACCTCGTAAAATATGTAGGAATTGCCGTGAGACTGGTTGATCATGTGTCTGCATACTGCATTCATCAGATCACACAGAGTCTAGAACTGAATCTACACAAGCATTGTTTTCAGGTGAAATGTGGCTGTAGTGTTAATGTATGATGTAAACGAGCTTTGTTATTTTCTGCAGCATGATCCTGGCTCTCATCAACGACTGACCCGTGTCCGTCTTCACAACACAAACTGCCAAATCATGAACTGGCCTTTACATATTGTGAACAAACTCCATTCATCCCAGCTCTCCTTGCTAATGTCTGCTCAGCACCAGCTCCTGAAGAAGCGCTCTCCTCTGAACTTCACTTGGGTTTCTCTGAATCTTGCACTGCTTCTCGGGGCTGGAGCATCAAGAAAATCGCACTGAATCACTCTAAACAAGCTCAGTCTCCACCACCGCATGAAAAATACTCTAAAAGGTAACTGGAGAGTTTTATCTCACAATTCAGGTTGTTTTCTTGCAGTTCTGAGTCTGAATGGTAAGATGGAAACTCCACATTTTGGGTTATAGTAGGACTATTATTATAGATATTCTGAACTGAATGATGAGAAACAACTGTTAAATATGTTTTGTAATTCTGAATTATACAATTATAAGATTGCAACAGACCATTTAGTCTCACGTATTGAAAAACGTGCAGAAGTCTAGTTCATGTCTAACCAGGTTACGTCTCACTATTTTTTTTCTCAGAATTGCAAGCCTGAATTATGAGATAAGCACTCAACAATTACCGCTCTCACTTTTTTTATCCTGTGACAGAAACAAGCCTCCGGACATTCAGACACCAAGACAGTTTTGCATAAATATGACACAACCTTTAGGACCAAGACTTTTGGTATTACTGATTATTTTTTATGACAGTTAAGCACATTTTACCCGGCACTGTGTCATTAATGTCTTCTTTCACTCCATGCTTGTACTCTATTTTTAAACAACTACTGTGATGCACAAATATTACCATTCATATCTTTCTGATTTAAATACGGTCCATTACAATAATAATGACAAAATGTGCTCAAATGTCATCTAAATGTCAGTGCAAGAAGTCTTAATGCTTTCAAATACATGCATTTTTCTTTTGAAGAGCTGGACATGTGATTGAATTATTTTTTTTCTACTTGCATGCTTTTGTAAACTGCCTGTTATTGGAAGCGTTGTCTGTGTATGTGAACTTGTTTACAGATGAACGGCGCGTGACTCGACGGAGCTCTAGAATAACCAGAACTAGCACTAATGTGTTGATCACAGCCTCTCTGAATCACATCTCAGCCGTTTCACCAACTTCCTGCGAATGACATTTTCAGCAGATATCACTGGTTCTGAGTCGTTTGCTTTTCATGTTCAAAAAGTTTTATCAGATCAGACAACCCCGATGTATTTGATGAAGTTTCAGTGAAATTTTATTCATGTAGGGGTGAATCTCACAAAACCTGAACCACAGGAAATAAATGATATTTTGTTTAAAGAAACTGAAGGGAATGTTTAGAACCATTAAGATCATTTTACATGATATTTTAATGAGAACGAAGCACACATCTATGTTTTGTTCCTGGGTATATTTTTCAGTGGTGCTTCTGATAATGACAGTAATAATCAGTTTAAATCATATAAATGTTTTATATTTATCAGTCATAGTATGTTTTATGCTGCCTGTTAATTGTCAAAAAAAATCTCAATGGTCCTTAAAAACAGGTGTGGTTTTCTTTACACAAAATACTGATATTGGATTGTTGTTGAGGTTAGTGAATGCTGGGTAAACGGGGTGTGTTTTTGTTCAAACACTACGCAGCGTCACATGATCTTTGAGTTTTATCAGTCAGTGTTCTGTGTTGAATAGCGCGGTTCATGTCATCCTTTGAGAGTGTTCGGTTTGTGAGCATGTGTCATCGGTTTCGTTTCGTTCTTTTGAATATCTGCGTTTGTGGGATTAATTGAATAAAAAGATGATTATGAATAGCACGCTTTCACAATTCCTTCAGATTTGGTTCAGTACACCAAATTAGGATTCACATTCAGTTTTGTTCTCTAAACTACATTTTAATTTGGTCAGAGAAAATGAAAAAGCCTGAATGATATCAATGATATTTTATCAAAACTGCAGAACACCTAAAATCTTTGCTGTTGTAATAATTCTGATAGCAGTGTTATTTTTTTATCATTAAGATACTTCATTACAATCAATATTTTAATATTGAGTTATGTTTAAAATATACTTTTCAAGATTTTCCTTGTCTATGTGGTTCACTCATTCGTCGGTTTAGCTGATGTTTTGGGGAAATGCTCAATCCTGATTGAATCACATTCGTAAAGCAACAAATGACCTTCCAGTCTCCCAAAACGGTCAGCGCTGAATGCCATTCCATCATAATCTTTCATCGTCAGCACGAAGATAATCTCCTCACTAATAACTCCCAAGAAGAGCCCCAGCAGCTGATCATCATGCTGTCAGCTAAGAACTATCTGGTTAACCTTTTGAGAAAGCATATTTCTTGTGCAGTTTGTTACAAAACAAATCCACGCATCACTTTCATTAAAGATATCATCCCCGTCCCTTGTGCTCCCCTTTCTCTTCCCCTCAGGGGCCTTGGAGAAAAAAACAGGTAAGATAACAGGACTAAGCGTCAGCTCAGATCGATTACATCCAAATCTACCCAAAGCAAGAGTGCTTTTTCCCTCAAAGACGAGCGGTTTGGTCACTTTAGGGGTTCTGAGGAGGACGTCATTGGCATCTCTTCATGTGGAGGACTGGACAAACTCCAGAGAATTCTGGCCCCTGCCGCAGAGTAAACCAGGTGATGCCAGACCAGGTCTGGAGACCGAACTCATACCACGGCCAAAGTTCAGAATCTCTCAACGACTTGGAGAAGGAGGTCTCTGCAGAGCAAATGTGGGCGTTTCTCAATTTCTGGGCGTTTTCAAACCGCTGGGTGTTTCTCAACCATGCAATCAAAATTATCCCCCAGACCTAACCCTACCCCTAAACCTACTCTCACTATGACGTCGGCCAATCAGTAACATGGTGTAAAAACTCCCCGATGTGGTAACTCCCATTACAGTTGCTGCAGAGACCTATACTTGACGACTTTTGGGAGCGACAGCCAGCTCCAGCAGTGATGATGGCGTTTGCGTTTTTGCCATATATAAACGCACTGAATGGAAATAAGTACTCTCTGGTTCTCATTCATTTTTGTCTGTATGTATGGTTTGTATTTAGCAGCAAGAAACCTATTCGCTGTTAACAATGACGTTACAAAGAAACCAGTAATGAGAACGCCTACTAGCGACCTCATCACCAGCCTCTAGCGACATGCAGCGACAGAAGGCATAAGGCAAGGGTGCAACAGCCCTGTAGAGTTATGTTCCAACCCTGCTCCAACACATATACCATGTATTTTTCAAATAAGCCTGAAGGACGCGATCAGCTGGATCAGGTCTGCTTGATTAAAGTTGGAGCTGAACTCTGTAGGAATTGAGTTTTACACACCTGCTCTAAAGAAAAGCTGCCACCCTTGGATTCATTCACCGGAGATCAAGAACCCTGCTTCAAGTTAAGCTGCTTCTTTAAGTCTCCAGGGGACCTCATGCGCTTGGGAAGCCATTTCAGGTGTAGGGTTGGCAACTTTCGAAAATGAAAGTACGGGACAATACCAGTGTATAACATACATACATAATGTAGTTATTTTATAGATTTAATATTGGCTGATTATTGGTGCTTGACACGAGCCGCCAGAGGACTGCGCAGCCTTCCTCAAACTGATTTACTGTCCTGCTTGAGGGTGGCTATCCTGGTGTGTCAAAGTGGGTCTTGGAAACAATCAAATGAGGCCGCTTGCTTAAATTTACTCACAGACCTTGCTTCAGGGGCATGTTTCAAGCTTCGGTCTGGGACAGCGGAGCTTGCATTATCTAATAATCCAATGTAGAGTCTGCTGGCAACGAGTGGGACGGAAATGATTCTGAAAGCTCACAGTGAGTCAGGGTTTTACAGCCGCTCCTCCCTAGAGAGAAAGTACCATCTTTGCTCTAAGCAAGAATGAAGCAGGAGTTGAGGAAGTTAAACTCAAAACAAATCCTCTCACAAATTTTGTCTGTGCATCCGACAGGTGCATACTTTCCTATCAATACATCCCCTCATTGCAGATAATTCCAGTTTCAAATTGGCTAACCAGTGTCCTGATTCAGTTTTAGGTTCAAACCTTTATGAAGAAGTCAATGTGGCCCTCTTCCCCTATCCAAGACAGACGGTAGTCCCAGCCCGTCCCACACTTGGGACACCTCAAGAACTCACAGCTATGTCAAAGCCGTGGACAGCCCATCATCTGTACCAGACAGGAATGGATTTGAGGCTGGTCTCCAGTAGGAAGGTAGTCATGACAGACACCTCCAACACACGTTAGGGAGGTCTGAGCATGTGTAGACCAGCATTCGTCTTCTTGGAAGACCTAAAAGGGTACCATGTCTGATATCGGTAGCCTACAAACTATCAAGGGATGGCAGCCTGCGCACAATACAGCTTATTATTCACTGAAGAAAGTGCATGTGCTTAACAGACTGAATCAGGGAGTAAAGAAAGATCCTTATGAAATGCATTCAGAGCCAACTTTCAGAGGGTAGTTGTCTCCACCAGTTTTGGAGGGCTGAAATAGCATTTGTTCATGCAGCTGCACAAACGTGATTCAATCAGGCTTCAGTATTATAGAGAAATAGAAAACACAAAAGCATGCCATGAAGCATTGTGAAGAGCATGCTGAACCAACAGGTGTTGATGTAATTTAACCGTAAAGCCATGTTGGCCAATCAGAAGCCTAAAAAAGTTTCCAGTAGGGGCGGAGATAACGGTTGAGTCACAAGCCAGAAACTTGAGGAACTGATGTTATGTTAGTAATCGAGACCATTTCTTAATGCTTTTAAAAGAAGTATTACATATGTTTATTTCCAGTCTTAGACATTGCAGTTCATCTAACAGGTTCTTATTTGGCGTCTTCAGGATCGATTCCAAATGATGACAGAAACCATTCATCTGACAAAAGTGAGGGCTTACTCCGCGTAGTTTAAAACCCTGAATGCTTTATTGAAAGTATGTATACATAACACCTCTCCTACAGAACATTACATAATAGTACAATCACTTAGAATAATAAACACACTGAAATGCAAAACAGATCCTCAGAACCTGACTGCAATAAACTTAGTCGTAGCCCAGACCTCCACCAGGGCGCTACCGTTACCGTCACCCCGCCTGTTACACCGCCTCAGAGCACAAGAAAGTCAAACTAAGACTGAAATGAAACACAAATATTCAGAAGGAAAGGAAAGTTCAGTTGCATAAACCAGAACATACAACACCACAATTCGGTGAGATCTCGCATATGTGTGAGGGTGTTTCTGCATGCACCTGTTTTGTCTTTTCGTTTGTATGCTTCACTCCTCGCTAACGGAACAGGTTCAGCTGGTCAGGGAGCAAATAACCTGTACAAGGAGTTTACCTGATGCAGGTGAGAAACGGTTAACATTTGTAAGGGAGGATACATGGCAAGAAATACACACACATATTTATATATATATATATATATATACATACATACACATATATATATATATATATTTATATATCTATAGATTCTTCATATATATGTATATGAAGAGCACATAATT
>JAUCMT010000032.1:2293511-2318048 GCA_032357475.1 Enteromius thamalakanensis
TGAAAAACACCCCCACAGCATGATGCTGCCACCACCATGCTTCACTGTTGGGACTGTATTGGACAGATGATGAGCAGGGCCTGGTTTTCTCCACACATACCGCTTAGAATTAAGGCCAAAAAGTTCTGTCTTGGTCTCATCAGACCAGAGAATCTTATTTCTCACCATCTTGGAGTACTTTCATGTGTCTTGCACTGAGGAAAGGCTTTGGTAGGGCCACTCTGCCATAAAGCCCCGACTTGTGGACTTCCTCCCATCTCCTGACTGCATCTCTGGTGCTCAGCCAAAGTAATCTTTGGGTTCTTCTTTACCTCTCTTATGAACCTTAAGTGCAGCAGAAATGTTTTGTAGCCTTGGCCAGATCTGTGTCTTTCCACAACTCTGTTTCCGAGCTCTTCAGGCAGTTCCTTTAACCTCATGATTCTCATTTGCTCTGACATGCATTGTGAGCTGTAAGGTCTTATACAGACAGGTGTCTGGCTTTCCTAATCAAGTCCAATCAGTATAATCAAACACAGCTGGACTCAAATGAAGGTGTAGAACCAGCTCAAGGATGATCAGAAGAAATAGACAGCACCTGAGTTAAATATATGACTGTCACAGCAAAGGGTCTGAATACTTATGACCATGTGATATTTCAGTTTTTTATTTTAAATAAATCTGCGAAAATGTCAACAATTCTGTGTTTTTCTGTCAATATGGGGTGCTGTGTGTACGTTAATGAGGAAAAATAAAATGAACTTGATGATTTTGAATGATTTTATCAAATGGCTGCAATATAACAAAGAGTGAAAAATTTAAGGGAGTCTGAATACTTTCCATACCCACTGTTCATAAAACCCTGAAAACACAATTAGTAATCATTAAATACTGTAATTATTTCATGTACTACTGTAAAAAAAGTATTAGTTGTTGAATAACTTCACAAAAATCTGCACAAAAAAGGTAGTGTCACGGTGCAATAAATAAATAAAAACATGAATAAATACATTGTGAAGGTTTTGACTTTGGCTGAAACAGCCTGAACTTCACAGGTTTCATGAGACTGACACCATTGTTCTTGCTTTGTAATGTATCTGAATAACCTGCTTTCTTTGCTATGCCTCTCGGGGCTGCAGATTGTACCAAAAACATTGTCTTGCTGAGTAAGAAGAGCGAAGCACCTCAGCTGGACACCCACCTGCTGGCCCTTCTGGCCCAGTCACCATTTTATGACTGCAGCGACACAAACGCCACTGAAACAAATATCAGCGTACTATTTATGATGTATTAGATGAGTCTGAGGAAATTCATGTCCAGTCATATTTCATCCCAAAAACAAAATATTTTATATTATATTACATAAAGAAGTCCATATTTGCTGCATTGTCACATTATTTTTAATGGCAAAGCAACTGTTCTAACAACTTCTAAAAATATGTTTGATGGTCTTGAAAATAACATGCACTTGATGGCCTTTTGGTTCGGAGGTTTAAAGTCATTTCTATGTATTTGTTTGTAAGGAGCCCCTTCACGCAAGCCTAAATCCCTGGAATGATATAATGATCTGCCTCTGTTGATAATCTTTAGCACCAGAACGTTCTTTTCTTAAAATGCAATACAGAACAATTTTGTTGTCAAGAGGAGACAGAGGCGACTCTAACATGCAACATTTTCCACTCGCACAGCCATCGACTGAGAGCTTCTTTCTCTTTCTTAGAAAAAAAACTGACAGGTATCTTAATTTAAAATGACAGATACATACTAAAGAGAGTCAAATCTTCATGAAGCCTTTAAAACACAAAGCATGTGCTTGTTTGATGACAAAAAACTATTGCTATTGAATCTCACATTCTCAGGTTTTAACACCATTTGAATCTGACTTGATCAGAAACCTCAGGAGGAACTGTTAGAAGATATGAACACATTTAATAAAAGGCTTTAAAAGGGGATTTTTTTTTCAGTGACACTAGAGGAACCATATTTGGTAACTAAAAGCACCTTTCTTCAGTGGTCCTTTTCTAAGTGTGAAAAACATTAAAAGAATCTAAAGAAACATTTTCCAATGTAGTTCTAAAAATAAAGGCTCTTTATTGGCATCGATGGTTCCATGGAGAACCTTTAACCTTTGTGGAATGGTTCTTTACGGTGGTAAAGGTTCTTTAGATTATTAAAATGTCCATCACAGTACGAAAAATGGTTCTTTTAAAGGTTCTTTTTTCTGTTCTTCTGGAACGGTTATTTTTAAGAGAGTGATCAATGAAAGGTTCTTTGGGGAACCAAACAGTGGACCTTTTGTGGACTTGAAATGTTACACAGAGATTTTTAAGTTTCTTCACAGAACCGTAGATGCCAATAAAGGACCTTATGATAGTTAAAAACTTTCAAGAGCCATCATTACTTCTCCAAACTGCTGGCGTAATTTTCTCACCTGTCTTCCCAGAGCCGCCCCCTGGATGTCCTCCTGCTGCTGCTGGGCGATGGTGACTCCCAGGACGAGTGTGTGCACACCGCAGGACACGGCCGTGATCAGCACTATAGGGGTCAGCCGCAGCGGCAGCGTCAAGAAGAAGGAAAAGCTAAAAAACGCCTGCCAGCCCACCGTGTCACTGGGCTGATGGAAACGAGCGAAGTTCAGTCCTAGGTAACAGAAGATCTGGGCCGCTATGAGGACCCACAGGGCGTAGGGCACCAAGCGGCGGGTCACGCGGTCCGGGAGCAGACCAAAGCGGCACAGCAGATACAGCAGGACGTCCGCCGCCAGCCCCACCGACGCTACGACCACAGACGCCAGCTTATCGCCCGTGTAAAGTACAGTGCACATCACGATGACGTAGCAGTCGAAGAGGGCCGCAAACACCACCAGCACCAGCAGGGTCTCGTGCCTCTGCCGGCGGAAGTAGGTTTGGTAGAGGTTCTCCAGAGAGTCCGGCGCAAAGGTCAGGCGCATGAACCGCGGCAGACACAGGCAGCAGCCGGAGCTGCGCACCGTCACCTCATGGGTGCGTCCCACAGCCTGCCCCGGGTCCGAGGGAAGCGTGACCGAGCAGTCCGCCGAATACTCCGCAGAGTACTCAGGCTCCGAAAACGCCCGGTTCCGAGGCATTCTGGCCCGCTGGGTTGTACAAGATGCTATAAAAACTAAGGGTGTGTTCACACCTGTCTTGTTTGGTTCGACTGAGTCTTACTGAAGGGAGATGGGAGGGTCTCTGTTACTTACTGTTGGAGAAAGCGTAACAGCTAACTTGGATCACGTGTGTCTTAATAACCAATCACATTACAGCCTTGACATCAGCGAGGTGTGTGAAACTCATTCGCCACAATAGGAGTGAATGAGAAATGCCGTAAGCTTTGGCAAAAAGTTAGTGAAGACTTCTACAAAACTGCATTTTTATTTTGGTAAACTTAAAAAATAGTTCAATCCAAAAGTAGTGTAAAACATGTTGAAGATAACCCGATAGGCAGTCAGTTTATTGAATGAGCGACTTCCTGTTTACTTGGCCTCTTCTCCATTGACTCTGGTCTCCTTTTCCTATGGACAGCCTTATCATGAGCTGCTGTGCTTTTTTGGCTGAAGGTTGCAGGCCCGCCTTCTATTGGCTTTGCTCAAGATCGTTACCCATCAGAAGAGGTGGTCTTCTTCCAAACTGGTATGGCTGAATGGATGAACCACTGAACATTTGACCTTAGCACACGTGCGGTTTGGTATTTCTGGCTCACTTGCAAAAAGTGCAGTGTTAAAGCGGAATGCACCAAACAAATAAAATCACCATTGTATTTGGTCCGGCTCGAAGCAAGTGAAATAGCAGACTTTCTGGTGTGAATACACCCTAACACTCCGGTTGGGTTTTGATGCATTGGATGCTGGAACAACAATGCATTGGAATGTCCAAACTTGAGATCAGATCTAAAGAGGCCATCTGATTGTCATGCCTGGCATGCTTAGACACCGAATCAGATCTTGCATGCATGTTTGTGGCATCGGCCCCCGCCAGTGCCTAGTGCACTTGGGATGTGCTTCCTGAACAATTGCCCCCAGCTACACGCCTCTGTTTTTCTGAGATCTGCAAAAGACAAGTCTCAGCAAGTTGACATGAAGGCGACAAAAAGAGCTGTTTACACATCCGCCAGCCTCTCTGTTTCCAATGCAGGATCCAGTCTCGGTGTCCACCAGCGCTCACTGTGGGTTTCCATGGTGAATCCTCGCATGGATGAAGAACATCAGGACCCAGGAAGGAAGCGAGGCGACCATTGAACGAGATGTTTCGCCCCAGATCAGCATGACACCCCGTGATAAGCAAAATAAACGCCGAACAGCGGCTTAAATCGAGAAAACAGACGCGATCGTGATCGGAGAGCGTGCCTTGGCCTGATACAGTCTGTTAAAACGCATCCTGTGCATTAACGGTGCGTCCAGGATTCACGCAGGAAATACATGTTGCGCTCCGGTGCTGTGTGAAACATGGAGATGCATCTCATAATACATCGCCGCTGCCTTGTTATGCTTAGATATCAATACATGTTCGCTATTAGAATTCACCACAAGACGTGCAAATTAAGATTTTCGCAGAGGTTCAGTGATGAAAACGTGGATCTCTCTTTAGTCTGTCCGTATCTCACAGAAATGCAGCTGCGTTTATCAGTAACGTATCCATAGCACGCTCCAATCTGTGGCTCCTTCGAGGATGTAAAGTGTGCAAAAGATCAATCTGAAAATCACCCGAGAAACACATGAAAATCCACCGTGTGCTCGATCTGAAGCTTTTTTCCACCAAAAGTCATTAATAATCACGCGACTACCCGTTTCATGGATAAAAGAAGGTGATACTGGAACAGCTTGTTCCTCCGTCCTTATAAACCAGACCTGACAAACCTGACTTTTCAGGCAGTCTGTGTGTATATACGGAGATATCCCGGAGAGCTCACTTTCTAAATGCAAACGAACGTGATGTCCGATTCGCGGAGGAATTGTTGTTTTGAGTCGGCTCTTACTAACGATTCGTACGAACCGATTCTTTTAGCTTTCGCGAATCATTCGGTTTAAATGAAGTTATTTTTGCATATAGGTTACATATAGCGTAAGTAAGGCCAATCGCTATTTATAATTCGCAATCGAAAGCATTATTTTGGAAAATCTATGTTAAAAGATCACATAACAAACAGTTGTAAAACCATACTATCTATGTTTCTACAAAAAGATCAAACAAACAAAAAAACGGGGCGTTTAATGTCACGCGCGACTTTTTGAAACGGTTCTCAGCGTTGACTCGTTTGAATCGACTCGCTAAAGCCACCATTTGAGCGAGCCGATTCGCTTAAATGAATCAAACTTCTCAACGCTACAAACGAAAATGACCAATCGTACTATGGCGACGGCTCGCTATATGAATATTAATTAAATTGTGCTGACGTATCTTTGAAAGCGTCCAATCACGCGACTTGTTTAATATTCATGAGCTTGACCTTTTTTATAGTAGGATCGGTAAAGCGGCGTCGATGTCACCCCCTCATTTTCACACCCCCTTCCGTGGGCACGAACTGTGGAGCAAGGACACAGGCCAGCCTGTGTCAACAGCTAAAAATATGCAGCCTGTCTTATTACAAAACCTACAGGGAGATTTTTACAATCTGTGTTACAATTATGAATTTACTTGCAAAAATATTCAAAAGCAAAATGTAATGCACATTTCAGGTTCTAGAGCAAGGAGTGAGAAGTTAAAAAGTAACACAATTAAGTCTGTAAATGTATACTATCTCTACACACACACAAAGGGAAGTTGCTTTATTACGGTAATGGCTAAATTTATTGCTGTTCGTAAAGCTGTGGACCGATATCTATCTTTAGGCATGTTTAAAAAGGGTTGTGGTTTAATTTTTATCATATAATGACATGTTTTCGCTACTATTAAACCTGACATGGCTGTCTGACACCGGACGCCTCCGCTGACATCACCTCAGGGTCATATTGATTATACCACTGAACCCCTGTATTGAACAAGTAATCAATAGTCAGACAGCTGACCTTTATAAAGCATAGATAGAACACATCAACATCACATCATGCCTGACAAACACATCACATCAACTCACTCAGCCGTGAATGTGACATCACATTATCACAGAGCAAACCTCCTCTGTTATGAAAGCGATTCATAGGCCTAATGAACCGACCATGCTGTTCACCTGAACGCTGTTTACGGTAATTAATATATATTCCCAGGCTCTTGTTGCTAAGTACACAAAGAGAACCTGAGGGAGACCTGGAGCATGGTAATTATTAAATTTGCTCTGCCTCAGAGGTTCACAGGGGAACAATTATTTAGCGCTTCATTATCCATGTGGAAGTTTGGGACATTAAAGCTTCAGGGATGAGTGAAGAAACTGACCTTTTAGCACCTCGTTTAGTCATTTTAGTCTCTATCGTTGTGCTTTTAGGTTGTTGTAAATAACGTTTCTTAAATGTTGACGTCAGACCATGATTTCCCAGAAAACTGTTTTGTTTTTCTATCTGAAAATAAAAAATGACAATAAACTCACTTTGACAAACACGTGCTTTCGTGTCGTTAAGGAAGTGATTTCTTTGAAATATATAAATTAATACTTTTTAAGATGTAAAACAATTTAAATGCTGTAGTAAACAAGAGTAAACTTGTGAAAGTATAAATGCATGTCAACTGTTTCTTTTGTATTTTCAGTTGGCATATAACATAATATTGTGCAGGTAGTTTTTGCATATATTTTGAATATACTGTAAACATTTTTTCCTCATGGCAGCAGCCTTTTTCCTTTTCAACTTAATAACAATTTTTGAATTTTATATTATTTATACAATTTCAGTCTATGAGTTACTTCATTTAGTTAATTTTTTTTTTACATTTTATATTGTATTTGAATTATACTTACTATCTACTTAAAGTATTACATTTAATTAGAAATATTTTTTTAAAGTGTTAAATGCTATATATTTTCCCATTTCAACTTTTTGAGAAAAAAAAAACTAGTAAAGATATATTTTTAGCTGAATATTTAAGTCAAATATGGAAGGCTAAATTACTCAAAAAATAAAAAAATATTTAAATATATATAATGAAATAATTGAATAAATGTTTAAATAAATATGTTTTTATGTCATTCATTAATTAATTCGTTTATTTATTCATTAATTCGTACAATTAAAAGAATGAATGAAAATGTAATTTATATATTTAAGTAGTTAATTATGTATTTAACGATTTCTTTATATATTTAAACAATTATTTTATTTGGTAATTTAAATATATCATTAAAAAATATATATGTAATTTGTTTAGCTAGTTGCATTGGGTAGTAATATTACATATTTCACTAAATGTTAATTTTTAATAACTTTATATTATATTCATGCTATAGTTATTATTTAAGCATGTAATGCAATTTAGTTAATACAATTGCTACACTTTGTTTAACTGTTAAAATATTTAATTTATGAATTGCCGTTTTTAAGTCTTTTAAAACTGCACCACACTTTTCGATTAAATCTGGGTTGGTCTGTTTATTTTACTTTTAATAACCTCGCTTAATGCACAAATCGCTTCAGTTTGCGCCATTAAACTTTCAGCTGCGCTATTACTACGTTTATTACGGTTGCGCGTCGGACGCCATGCACGCAGGCGCCTAGGATGTGACGTTCTGCTGACGTGTATCTAGGGAAACAGAGGAAGTAGATGGTGGTGGCTCTTTGACAAATGTTGTGAGAGATCCAGGGGGAAAAGACAGTGGCATGTCCACTAAACACTGGAACAACTGGAGTAAGAGACTGGAGCGCGTCCACAGACACAGGTGCAGTGACTCACAGAGAGAGAGAGAGAGCAAACACCGCAGACAGAAACGGAACCGAGTGAATCAGTGATGCTTGTATCCTGTTGTTTGAAACAATCTCTCTAGACTAGGATACAACGTTACATGTTTGATGTATCTGAAAAAACTAAGGAGCTATAGGGATGAAGGTGCAGTGAATGAACACCCAGTGTTCATGTTGTTGATTAACGGCGCACAGCCATGCTTCAGCTCTTGGATGTGTTTATAAGAGAGGAAGAAGATCTCAGATAGCTTAGACTTAAAGGCCTCGCAGACAGGGCTTGGACCAAGCCAGGATTAAGCCAGTGGCTTTTATAAACGCTGATTAGAAAAAGAAAAGAAATACATATTTTAAGATGCGTCAGTGCAAGTTTCATCCGGTTAAGTTACTGTGTAATGAAACATGAACCTTTCCTCACCCCCAGATGTAGATCTGAGTTAGTTTCTTCAGCAGGTTTTAGCACTGCATCAGTGTCTCTGCAGTGAATGGGTGCCGTCAGAATGACAGTCCAAACAGCTGATAAATAATATATTATGGATAGTATTTTATGTTATGATGGATTTGTTTATTGCAAACCTGAAGCTTGTGGATTATTGTGATGTTTGTATCAGCTGTTTGGACTCTCGTTCTGACGGCACCCATTCACTGTAGAGCATCCACTGCTGAAATAGTGATGAAGCACCATACTTTTTCTGACCCGAGTCATTCTCTTTGTTTTTCTGTGAATAAAATCAATTAAATAAACCGGACAAATTCGATTGAATTACATACAGAAAATATGTACACTGTGCACATACTCCTACAGAAATACTAAAAGATGTAGACTGTGACTTGTGTATATATGGTTTTTTAGTTGTCTGTAACAATCAGAGATTTCCTTTCCAGACCAGAGTCCACAAATCACAGAGCAGCATGGGTAAACGAAGAGCGCCTGAGCTGTACAGAGCCCCATTCCCTCTCTATACTGTGAGAATTGACCCTCAGACCGGCCTGATCATCACCGCTGGAGGAGGCGGCGCGTCCAAGACCGGCATCAAGAATGGAATGGTACTGTAACAAAGATCAGCTGCTGTTCAGAAATGACTTGCATGGCCGTCCACATGTGCAGAGCTGCTTGATTATATCATCGTAATTAATCAGGTTACTAGGTTATTTGAAGGGTTCTGTCATTAATTACGAAACCTGTAAGACCCTCGTTCATCTTCGGAGCACAAATTAAGCTATTTTTGATGAAATCTGCGAGCTCTCTGAGCCTAATCCAGAAAAATGGAAAGGGATAGTTCACCCGAAAATGAAAATGAGCTTGCTTTGCATGTGACTTTCTTTTTTCAGATGAATCCAGTCAGAGTTATACTAAAAATGGTCTAAGCTCTATCATTGCAGTAGGCGGTGTTTACCTTCAACGCATAAATAAAGCGCATGCAAACATACGAAAACATCCCTCACACGGCTCTGTGGGGTGAATTAAGGCATCTTGTGTTTTTGTGGGATCTGAATAAACCCTGTTCTCTCACTTCTGCTGACTGAAGTAACCGGAAGATGTGCTGATAGATGTTGTAGGATGTATGTGTCGCTAGAAAACATTCCCTTACTTTAGAAAAGGTTTAGAAAGTATTCAGACCCCTTCAAATATTTCACTCTTTGTTATATTGCAGACATTGGCTAAAATCATTTAAGTTCATTGATATTTCAGTTTTTCTTTTTAAATAAATCTGCAAAAATGTCAACAATTCTGTGTTTTTCTGTCAATATGGGCTGCATTTAAGGGGGTCTGAATACTTTCTGTACCCACTGTACGTTGAAATCCTCCAGGATTTGTGCTTCTCTGCTGTTTTGTCTTGTTCTCTCTCAGCGCTCGTCATTAAATACGCAACGCAATGAATGAATAAATGATATAATGAATAAAAATAGTGCACAACATTTAAAATTGAATGTTTAAAAGACAAATATTGTTTATGTATTTAACCCCATGTACGATCCAATGCATCCGTATTAAGTAAAAGTGGCACATTTGTTTAATTTTTGTTCTTGCTCAATAGTGTTCATATTCTTCATGCAACTTGTTAGAGCTGCGCCCTCTACTGTACAGATTTTACGTAACCTTCAGTGTTTTTAGCACTTGTTTAATGTTACCTTTTATTTGCAGCATTTCCTGAGTCTTGATCTTGTCGGCGGTGTGCACAGCGCCACCTTGCTGCACACTGAAGAAACGGACACGCGAGCCACCATGTGCATGTCTGTGGGTGGTCATGTGATCGCCGCGGGACAGGACGCCTACTGCAGCCTGATGAGGTTCAGTCACCGTAAGGCCAAGAAACCTGCAGCTAAAGACGGTCAGTAGAGGCGAAATAAAAACACAGATGAGTTAACGGGGTCATATGACGTTGCTAAAAAGAGCATTATTTTATGTATTTGATGTGTAATGCAATCTGTTTATGTGGTTTAAGCTCATTATTTTTCACATACTGTACATTGTTTCTCCTCTTTAGCCCCGCCTCCTAAAAACAGCTCGATCTGGAACAGTGTTGGAAAGCCAACTTAACACTGATTTCTAGTCGTGTCCTCTTTTGGAAGCACAAACGAAATAGTTAGACTTTCACAACGACACACAGCTTCTCCAGAACATGGCGCCCGCAGCAACACTACAGACAGAATAATAGCTCCGCCTTTATTCTTTGTGTAATCATTTGGGCAGTGTTATGAAAATAAACCCACTCTGCGATGTAGAAAAGTGTGGACAAGTTATAACTTTGGTTTTGAAACTTTAATCTTTGCTCAAACAGCTTGTAACGCTCCAAAGAGAATGGAAAAAAAACCCTTATAATTGCATCAAAACTCTTCTTTAATAGTCATGCATACTCATTTGCATCTCACCTTTTTCTGTTATCAGGAGATAAAGGTGCAGCCAGGAGGAGAGGCGGGAAAGGCCACAACGAGGAAGGAGGAGGAGATGTGGCTCAGATGAAGGAGGACTCTCCTCAGATCATGGTGGAGGATGCCGGAGCGGTGCAGGCCGACCTCAGCCCGCAGGACCCCTGCGTGAAGTGTGTGCGCTTCAGCTCCGACCTCACGCTTCTGCTGAGCGGCGGGGCCGACGGTTTCGTCAGAGTGTGGGAGGTGAGCGTCTCCCATGAGTCTGTGTGTTTCTCATCAGCCCTGTCCTAGTCTCAACTGGTCTCGTCTCTCTCCAGTTCCCCTCTCTGAAAGAGAAGTTCAGCTTCCGAGCGCACAAGGATGAGCTGGAGGATATAGACATCAGTCCTGATAACAAGGTGAGGAAAAGCAGCTAAGCAGTTGAGAAGTGCTAGTCTGTTGGGCATTGGACGCTGGTTTATCCTAGCAGTGCTGTGTTCTCTCTCTTGATGTAGCACATTGTAACCGTTGGCCGGGATTTTGAGTGCAGCGTGTGGAGCGGCGATCAGCTGGCCGTGGGTTTGTGTTGGCATGAAAACATGCCTCAGATCACAGAGAAGATGTACCGATACAAGTCATGCAGGCAAGTTGTGCACTTCCTGACAGCTGCCACTTTTCGTAAATAGGCTATAAATACCTGATGGTGACTGATGAACTGGAGTGCTGTGGATTATTGTGATAGCTGTTTGGACTCTCATTCTGACGGCACCCATTCACTGCAGAGCATTATTGTCTAACCAAGCATTACATATAGCATTACTACAGCTTCTCATGGAAGGAGTCAACTGGTATCGGACCAGGAGTGGTCAGATTGGCTAATGTGTTTTTTGTCATTATTTTCTTGCTCAAACCCAGCTTTGCAAAGGTAGAGGACCAGAAGGACGCTTTAAGACTCTATACAGTCCAAATCCCCCACAAACGGGACCGCAAACCCCCTCCGTGCTACATCACCAAATGGGACGGACGGGCTTTCCTGCCGCTGCTCACAAAGCCTTGTGGGAACGAAGTGATATCTTGTCTTGCAGTGAGGTAGAGGGAATATGTCTGTGTCTCTCATGCATTATTCATTGTGATGGTGAATTATCATGTGTTTGATGGTTGTGTGTTATTCTTCAGTGACTCTGGAACGTTTCTCGGTCTTGGGACGGTGACGGGGTCCGTGGCCATCTATATAGCATTTTCCCTGCAGGTACAAACAGCTCGACCACTAATCAGTTACTAACAGAAACCTATTCAGCTGCTTTTGTAGGCTCAGCATGTTAAGGCTGAACATTGTAAGATGTTGTCAGTATCAATAACTTCACCTGTCATATGTTGAGTCAGAGGCCAGCCAAAGAAGCTGGAACTTTATTGTGATAGTCCATTTAGACATTCTGCTTACGATAAATAACTACATGTCAACTAATCCTCATTAACTCACTGCTACATGTCTACTAACTCTCAGAGTAGACTGTTAGGGTAGGTTTAGAGTTAGTAGAATAAGTTTCTGATAGTATGTAGTAGATCCATCAAAATAAAGTGTTTGAAGATATTAAGCAGACAGTACTAGTACTCTAACGACTGCTAGTTGACATGTAGCTGCAAACGTACTTGCTGTTAGAAGAATGGCTGAAAATGAAGTGTCACCCTCGAATCTCCCACAAACACATACAGCAGTTGTTGGAAATCAGTGATTCGAGTTATAATATTTTGAAAGTAGAAATATTTTTGTTACAAAAACCCATCGATCTGCTTCAAAAGACATGTTAACCCCCCCCCGGAGGAGTATAGGTTCGTTTTAAGTTGGATATATACGGTTTCTGGAGCTTTAAAGTCAGTGATGAGAATAACAGCCAGATTAATTTGAGTAACTGCAGACAATGTGATGAATATCTATGGACCCAGCAGCTCATTAAAGGTGCTCTATGCGTTGTTGCAGGATTTTAGCTCGATTTTCATTTTTATCTCAAAGCGTACACATAACCCCTCGATCGTCTGGCTGTCTGCCCTCTGAATACACGGAGTCTGCAATACCGAAACAAACACTATGGGTACAGGATGTTCACCACAACAAAAACAAACTTCGGCTAACCAATCAGCAAGAAGAGGCGGGGATAATGCACGCGTTAAACCACACCTCTTCTCGCTGATTGGTTGGCCGAAGTTTGTTTTTGTTGTGATGAACATCCTGTACCCATAGTTTTTTCCCAGTGCAAGACGATCGAGGGGTTATGCATACGCTTTGAGATAAAAATGGAAATCGAGCTAAAATCCTGAACACCTTTAATCCCATTGCTTTTTATATTGTTATTAGGAGTAGAATTCGTAGTATCACAATTGTTTTATTAGTAATAACTAATTACTAGGGCTGCACAATATATATTTGTGCATCTCATCAGTAAAGCTGGTTCTTTGATTAGCGGTAAATCTCCATCAGCTGTTTTTAAACGGACCACCAGTTAATACACAGAGCCGTGGAGATTCATTATTGTAGCGAGTCGGCTCTATGAACGAACTGGCGGTTCGGTTGAAAACAGCTGATGGAGGTTTATCGCCAAACAAAGAACCGCCTTTACTGACCAGATTCCCATGAATATATTAAAACGATATATATCGCACAGCCCTACTAATTACTACTTTAAAGTAACCTCTCCAAGACTGTTAATAATAATGGTCACCATCCACCAGCATTATCAAGTGTGGAAGAGCCAGGATGAATAAAAAAATAACTCATCTAAAAGAAAAAATTCATATACACTTAGGACTCGGGGTGAACTATTCCTTTAAGTTCTGTAGTCGTTGTTGAAACGTGCTGACCGTCTCTTCTGATCGACCCTCCAGAAATTGTACTACATCCAGGAAACTCACGGCATTGTCGTCACGGACCTGACGTTCCTCCCCGATGCTCCTAAGAGTAAAGCCGTGAAGGGCAATAATGAAGTGGTCATGTTGAGCGTAGCCGTCGACAGCCGCTGCCAGATGCATGCTGTGTCCAACCGGAGTAAGTATGATGCGACCGGATATACATTCATACATGCACAACTTCATCTGCACGCATGAAGACAACGAAACTGCCTGAAATAAACCCTAATGAGGATAAACTTCTCCTCTGTATTTCCACTAGGGACCAGATCATGTGACATTAACATGTTTTTCTGTAAAGCTGGTTTGAAACAATGTGTATCTCTCATCCTCCCAGAAACTCTTGATTCTGATTGGTCGATTAAGCACTTATATGACATTAAATTGTGCGTTCGATTTCTTGTTAATTGTAAATGCTGTCTGTATTTCAGGGTCGTTCCCGCTGTGGCTGGTGCTGTTCTTCTGTGGTCTGATGGTGGTTGGAGTGATCCTGCTCCTGCAGTCTCACTTCCCAGGATTCATTTAGTGTGTAGCGTATCCATTCTCACCATCAGCTAAGCCTAACATTTTATATACTTAAAAAATGACTTGAAAACAAACCTGGATCGATGAAATTGTTCGAATGAATTGGAAATAATAATGGAAATGTTAAGCATCCTGTTTTAAACTGAAGTATCATCTCTGGAGTGTGAATTTAAGCTCTGAATTCTTATGAATCAGATCAGATGAAGAATCTGGGCATGAGCTGAAGATCCTGAAGCGCTCTTTCTCCTCACCGGTGAGAGAACTGTTTCAGGATCGCTGAAGAGCTGGTTGGAAACAGCGCAGGATTTCCTCTTAAGGACGTCGACTCCTCCACCAGCAGCTTTTAGTGGAGAAATATATATGCAGGGAATTTCAACAGTGAATTATTTTAAATATTTAAAACCATGTAAAAATATAAATGTACATCTGAACAACACATGGCACGTCTGTCCAGTTATTTATGATCATTCACTGTGTTTTCTGCAAACTAACAGTGCTTACATGTAAGGCGCTTGCATAATACAAGATATTTCAGAGCAAAACCTGATATTCAGAGAGGAGGGATTGAATTTAATCCATTAAAAAAAATTGATTGGATTGTGCAGCATGGGTGTTATGTCATGCTTGGTGGATTTGTGACGTCATGCAAAATGTAAAGTACTTTCAGAATCGGTGCAAAAGATTACGGAGCCAAATGTTGGTGTTTTTTTGCAAAAACATGCAATTATTAATCTACCAAGAAGACAGGGAAGTTACGCTGGGTAAATAGTCACGCGCTCCACAAGGGGGCGCCATTGCATTGCATTTATTTGACCAGCTCTCCTCAGATACAGAAATAAACACACACACACACACACATCTACAGTAGTGTTCACTGCTTTAGTCACGAGCACATCTGTCTTAGCCTTTTCTGCTGCTTCATGTCTTTCCAGAACAACTGGATTTAATACATATCAGTAAAACCATGCCATATATATAAGTCATGACTTTACAAGTTAAGTAGACTTTTTAATGTAAAAGTTGTACTTTAAAGAATATTTTCCAAAAATCCTTTGTTGTGCTTTTAAAGAAGTATTCTTATTTTGTGTAAAAGTGTGTAATTAAGAATTAAAACATTAAAATACATATCATACAAGCTTCAATAGAAAAGAGATTAAAGTACATTCAAGTATCACAGATACACATTCAGCAGTAACATGCTAACCATATTTCAAAATGAAATTATGCAAGAAAAAGTACTTAAATGAGTCAATAAACACTTGAGCTAATTGCGTTTAATATCAATTGAAACTACAATTCATTTGAACTCAATTCCAGATAACATAAACACATTCAATTCAGTTCACACTGAAGTATATTATTTCCATATAGAAGTACATTTTCTCAAGTTCACATAGAACAATAATTTCTACTTCAACTTCTCATTTCTGGAGTAGTTTAGGTGTAACAGGACAGGCTTCTGTGAGGAGAACAACACTCCCGCCAAAGACCAGGCTTCTGTTTGGGCTTCAACAGCATTTTAAACCATTTGAAGCTGATTTACGAGTAGTTGATTTGTCTCTTTAAAAGCATTTTTGTTCCTATAGCAGCGGCTTTCACCAACACAGATGCTCGATATCGTATGTAAAGCGCTTGGAACTGAAACAAAAAGAAAGAAAACAAACAAACGAAGGTAAAAGAGAAACAAGTCAAACGAAACGAAGGGCAAGCTGATTGCAATCACAAGAAGCGAGTCGGCACACATAAACATTTCAATAACGCTGGGTAAACAGATGCGTCTTTAATTGACTTGAAGTTGGGAGGAGATGAAACTTCCCAGCGAAGTTGAGAGATTGGATTCCAGGATGAGCTTGAGAAGCAGCGAGAAATGTGCCGGAGGAGTCCCAACCAATCACAGCAGATAAACACCAGGGCTTCAAACACAGCTTTGTATTTGTGGTAAATAACCTTGTGTCGGTGGGGTATGAGATTGATATGTTTGCTGTTTTGTGAGCCGGGCCACAGAGATATGGATTTAGTGAGCAGGGAAGAAGCGTTACAGTATATAGACATTACAATTAATAATAAAACATTATCTGTTCCACGGGTCTGTCTACAGCATCTTAAAGGAAAAGTTGACGCAAATGTGAAAGTTTGCTAAAAATGTACTCATCCTCAGACAATCTAAGATTGCATCAGATTTGGAGAACTATAGGATGACTTGCTCAGCAGTGAATGGGTGCCGTCGCCGAATGAGAGTCCAAACAGCTGATTGGATTGTGAAACATGGGTGTTATGTCATTTTAAGCTTGAACTTAAAATTATTTAACATCTGGAGAAGACAAAAGAAACAAATCCATCAAGTAGATGTAAAATAGTCAATGAGTCATCGTCTGAATCAGGAGAGAAATCAGCACCGATCAAGCCACGTTTACAAGCCAAAGCGGCTCTAAACAAATACACGGCTTGATTTCGATGTGATGAGACAACAGGAGATGGACTTGTTTCTTACAAACACAGCTTTTGTCTTCTGCAGATGTTAACTGATGGACTGGAGTGCTGTGGATTATTGTGATGTATTTATCAGCTGTTTGTGACGGCACCCATTCACTGAAGAGATACATTTTTCACCTTTGATCCCAAGGAGAAACTATATATATATATTGAATGGCCTGAGGGTGACTACATTTTCAGGAAAGGTTCTTTTTGAACCATTCTTTTGAAGAGCAGTAATTATAAATCAGTGACTACTGAGCTTTTCTCCAATAACTCTTCTTCTGTTGAAGTAGAACAACAAACCCGACTGGTTTTCTCTCTCATCATTGTGGATTGCAGACTATTTGAAATGTTTGCATGCTAATGATTTCCAGACTGGTCCGGGTCGCTCAGACAGTCATTGTGTTGAGATTGACTCATGATAACGCTCAGTGTTTGTCATTCTCAGTCTCTGAGGACTCAAACAGTTGTCCACATTCCCTGTTTAGTGCCAGCATGGGGAAAAAAGAGATTTCAGGAGCTGCTTCAGAAGAAAGCTGGATATGGAGCGGAGTTAATCCACAATCCTTTAGGACTGAATAAGCCACCATTTAAACCTGGACACCATGACATTGAGAGCATCGAACCCTTTGAACGCGCTTGATATGTTTTACAACAGAGCCTTAAATACTTCAGGGTAAATAAGTCTAATTATTTTCATCCAGTTAAGCTCTTTGTCTCCGTTTATATTTGTAGCGTAATGGCCTTTAAGTGAACGGCTTACATTAGTTTTCCTTTTTTACCATCACAAAAAACTTGCCTGTGGTGGATTTAAGCACTAGCTGATCCCCAGCAGTGGAACTGTGTAACTCAGAAACCTAGTGACCTGCCTACAGACAGCACTTTAGCTGCTGCAGGGTTTTCTTTGGCAGTCGAATATTCAAATATTTCAGTATTTTTTAAATATTATTTTAAATAACTTCTTAATACCTTAAAGTATTTACTATTTATTTTTATAAGGTAATTTATCATTACTTTATTTTATTTCAGTTTTAGTTTTAGTTATTATAGTACATAAACTAAATTAAACTATGGCAAGCTGATAAAGTTAATTTATTTTATATAGTTTACTTAATTTCAGTTAATATTTGGTCTGTTTGAAGTAAATACATATTTTACGCTTATATTATTCACTATAATAACCCTGTCTATAAATGTATATGTTTATTTATTTATTTATTTTTACCTATTTATCGGTCCACACAGAGTTTTGATGTAAATAAATTATTTCGAGAGTGAAATAGAAGAAAATAGATTTGAATAGAAGTCTAATCTCTATTCTATCCCACATCAAAAATATATATATAAATAAATAAATAAAATGAAAACACACATGCACAAGTGTATGTATGAAATAGGATTAAATATGAAAGAATTAATTTGCATGTATTTTTATAAATTCATATTTTGATACATTTTGGTATTTTATTTTCATATTATTAGCATTTTTAATTTTGTATATATATTAAAAACATTTTTATTACATTTATTTTTAGCTTAAGTTTTATTTTATTTCAAGAAAATATTTGGATTTTTACGCTTTTTCATCCATTATTTACATTTGATTTATTTTTTCATGAACAAAAACCAGTTTAATTTAAATGAACCTGCTTGTATGTGTGGAGCTGAACCTCCAGATGGCGCTGTTCACCAGCTCTTTGAGCTGTGGCTGTATTGTTGACCTAACTATATGTCCCACACACCCGAGCAGCGCTGAAGCTCATCTGCAGTCACTCACTTCAGTGTGATGTGAAAACACCGCAGTCCGATCCCACGGAAAACCAGCGTCTGGTGAAGAGAGCCAAACCAAGAAGAGCCGAGGCATCCTCGAACGGACAAACCTGGCGGCTCGGGGTCCTGTAGACCTTCGGAGATGTCATCCTGCAGACACTCTCCAAACACGCCCTCAGCAGTGTGCAGGAAACACACCTACGCCCGAGCCGACAGGAAATGAAGGGCCAGACAGACCCTGCAGGAACAAACAGCATTCCTCTTTCAGGGAGTCTGGCTTTATTTCCAACATCATGAAATCCCAAAAATTTGAGTGACTAACTCATCCATTATTTTTATCTCTTTGTTTAATGCGAGTTCGTGTCACGAGATGAACAGCTGTAGCTCTGTCCGAGCCGTTTAATAATAATGCCTTGATCTTTCTAACATACTGAAGGATTGACATCATTATAGTCTTTCTGACCACACGGTTCAAATAGAGTTTTTATAGGTTACACTGTAATTATACATTTAAGCAGTGTGTAATATTAATTAACTACATATATTACTATTAAGGTTTTAGATTAGGGTTTACTTGCATGTAATTATGCATAATTAATTGTTATTATCATAGTAAGTGGGCTACAAGGAGATTTAAAATACAGTATCAGCTTTGATTCTCTAACATCTGCTATCAGTATTTCATCAAGCTGTGTTTCACATCTGTTTTATTTTTTACAAACATAATGTTTGTTGTTTGTTTTACAGTATGTGCACTTATAGTGTATGTACCCCAAAGTGTATAACATAAGGGTTCGTACATAGTTATTATACAGTTATTACTATAGTAAGAAAATTGTAATTATTATTACCATGCAAATTATTATTATGAGCAATTTTTAAATGAATCTTCAGCTTTGTAACTTCCAACCTTGAAATACTTTAAATGGAATTAAATGTAAATTAAAATGTAAATATATATATATATTTTTAGAAAAAGTTTTAAAATACAAAACACACTATTTAGAACTATAAACTATTTATTTTTTATTTAAAATGTGTTAATTTATTGTATTTATTTATAATATTAGTTATACTAATGTAATATACTATTATAATAATATTTATTTTAATAAATCATGATTATATTATAATGGTTATGATTCCTCACTTGCCTTGCTGGGGTGATGACAGCTTCCACTTTTTTTTGTTAGTTAGTTTTGTTGTGGCTCATTCACAGTACGTGGAAAATATATGAACAAAAAATATATTTAAATGCAATAAATTGGAATTTAAATATAAAATAATATTTTTTTAATTTTTCTAAAAAATATTATTTTATATTTAAACTCAGTTCATACTTTCCACATACCATGAATCAGCCACATTACTCAGAAAAAAGTTAATTCATATTACACACACACATATATATGTATATATATATATATGTGTGTATGTGTGTGTAATACAAAGTACCAATAATAATAATTTATTAATAATAATATTTATTCATTTTGTTATTGTTTCCAATATCAATTCATCAAATCAAATGTGTCGTCATTCAAAAGTACAATAATAAGAATACAAAAATAAATAAATATATAAATAAATGAAATAATAAATACAGCATGAATTCTAAAATGAAATAATGGTGGCCTTGGCTGTTCAACCACTGAAATAAATAACTAATCTAATGATCTGACAGACTAATAAACTAATAAACTAATCTGACGGAATGGCAAATATGCTTTAATGTTCAGCAGTAACTTTTTCAAATGAACATTTTGGGGTTCAAAAGTAATAAAGAGTTACATGAACCATCTTACTTTTCTGAGAGAAGGATTGGTTTGTGGCTGGTCCTCAGTATTGTAAAATCATAAATCAGAGTTATGGGTTAAGTGGGCGGCCCTTATGACGGGATTTCAAAGGTGTGATTTAAAATATGAGAAACATGCACGTTTGCCCCATAAATATTGGGCCTCTCTGATGCCGCCCGTAACACGCACAGGAAGATCAAGCATTTCAAATTAAGGAGAGAAAAATGCATTCTGCCAGATGAAAAAGGTTTCCTGGGGTCAATTTCACATAAAAAATCCTCTTAAATGTAGAACAGTCAAGTAACCATGAAAGCTAATGTAAAACAGACAGAGCTGAGCAACTTAACCTGCTTCTGCTGGTGTCAGCAACACAAACAACACACACACACGGTGAACATCTTCAGTAACACAGATCATGTGATGCACATCTGACTATCACAGCTGCACTCAAATATTCACAATTCTGCTCCAGATGTCAAGTGACTAGATCTCTGTATTTTTACACATTTTTCTTTCTTATTTTTATGATTTATTAACACACAGCTTATATATACCACCAGCTCAGGGGATGGCACCCCAGTACCCAGCGAACTTTCTATATTTTGTGTTTGTTTTCGTGGACTCATTCCCACAACTCATGTCTCCCCCCACTTATCAGTTGTTATGGTGTTTCGTTGTTGTATCCGCCCACCTTGTCTATTGTCATGGCCACTGATGTAACTCCACCCACTGACCTAGTTCTCACTTGCATTTAAGTTCCGGTTCGTTTGTTTGTTATTTGCTGATCATGTACAGTTTTTCCTGTGTCTTCCGTGTTTCTGTGTTTGGATTTCCTGTTATTGACCTCTGCTACGAACTTTGGACCACGTCGTGGCCTTTTGCTCTTTTACCGCTGTTTACTGTTGCTGACGCCGCCTCTACGACTATGTGCATGGACTTTAATAAAGCTTTGCAATTGGATCTGCACGTTTCCCATTTCCTCTCTGACACTCGGCGTAACAGAATGATCAGCCTCGAAGGATCCAGCAGCTTTATTAACCAGCCCATGCTAAGAGGGGATTCCACGCCTTCATTTGTGCTGCTCTTGCATGAGTTTGAAGCCAAGTGCGAGGCGCCGCTTAAAATGGTGGCCAATCGCAACACCCAGCACGAGATGGACACCGATCACAAGTCAGTTGTCTACTGCCCTGTCCCGGCTCAATACGATTTCCCAGTGGGGGCGGGACATCGAGGATTGTAGAGGACTTTTTTTCCTATGTAGAGGACTTTATTTTGGAGTGTTATACTGTTCCTGAGGGCAAGGAGAAACTGAAGGCTTGTTTTCTTATTGGGCTCGATCAAGACATCCTCTACGCGGTGCCAGAGAAGGATCCTGACTGGTCTTCTGACTGAGCTTTTTGACTGGGTGCTCTGCAGTTGTGGGTCTGCTCTCACGGTGGAGGAGGTCAATGAGAAACACGCGCATGAAGCTTCTCACAAAATGGCCGCCGATCCTGAGCCACCGCACCAGCCTTCTGCCAAGAGGGAGGTCCGACCACAGACTTCAGCCCCCATGGATGCCACCCTTGCGCTTCCGGGGCGTCATCTGTGCTGCATATGAGGACAACAAGGTCCCTCCCAGATACAGAAGGTTAGTGTCCAGTTTGATGGACCCTGCGTTAAGAAGTGTGAGAACTGTGACTATTATCAGGGTTCCTGCACAGGCCATTTGTGAGACTGGTTCCCCGTCGTCGGTTTCAGAATTATGGCCAGACGAGCCATTTGATATCCACGCGGTGTCGAGACCTCATTGTACGGGTGGCAGCCCCGTTTCCCCGTATGGCGAGCCATTTAAGGCTCAGTTGGTACCGGTTTTACAGCCTAAGAGGTTGACCTAAGGAGATGTTGTCCTAGCAACACCACTCTGACACCACTGCACAGCTAGGGGAGCTGTCTACCATTTCGGCGGTTCCCGGGACGCCCACAGAGGGCGCTGTTCCCATCACTCAGCGTGAGGGGCTGAGCGATGTTCAGCCAGGCACTGAACGACAGCTAGGGGAGCTGTCTACCATGCCAATGGTTCCCGAGGCGCCCACAGAGGGCGCTGTTCCCATCACTCACCAAAAGGGGCTGTGTAATGTTCTGCTGGGTACAGGGTGGCAGCTAGGAGAGCTCTCAATTCCTGACCTATCTGTAGCGGGTACCAGCCCTGTATACACACCTGCTATGGACTTTGGACCACGTCTTCGCCTTTTCTTCTTTTACCGCTGTTTACTGTTGCCGACGCCCCCTGTACGACTCTGAGCATGGACTTTAATAAAGCTTTGCAATTGGATCTGCACGTTTCCCATCTCCTCTCTGACACTCGGTGACAACAGGTCAAAAGTGACAGTAAAAGCATCTAAAATTTTACAAAAATTTTCGATTTTAAAATACATTTTTTATATTTATTTTTAAATAAATGCTGTTCTTTTGAACATTATACTCTTCAAAAAATCTATATGAATAAACATTTCTGATGTCAAAATTCATTATTATCATGGCATTTATGGGTGCTATATGGGCAAATTAGTTTTAATTTAATCAAATTAATAAATGTTGTATTGATGGTTGTTACAAGTTATAACAATACTGTACCATTAATTATTATTATACAAAACTAAAACTAAAATCAACCCCATAACAGAAATGTAATTAAATTAATACTAATAATACAATAAATAAACATTTTTTAAATGTAAAATTATTAAATAAAAAAACAGCGGCAAAGAAAACTCAACTTGACATTCTAAAATAACTAAAACTGAAATAAAATTAAAAAAAGACATTTTAAAAAACAAAAACTACATTAACAGTAAATGTTGATTCAAACATTAACAAAATAAACTGTATTGAACTTAAATCGGAAAATAAATAAATGAAAATTTCCACAAAAATATTCAGCAGCGACTATTTTTATCATTAATGTTTCTTGATCATCAAATCAGATTTTAAAAAGATCATACCTGTATATTACAATGATTTCTGACACTGACAATGATGTGACACTGAAGACTGGAATAATGATGCTGAAAATGTATTTTTGAAATATATGTCTGTAGGTGTGTGTGTGTGGGATGGAGGCGTATATAGTCAGAGTGGCACCAGGTATAGCACTTTATGAGAGATGGAACACATTAGAGCATTATTGCTTCAGCATGTTTGAAGCCACACATTATTTGTGTCTCACTGACTCCGATCATAAGCAGCATATACCGGATGGGTTAGAGACTAGCTTTACATTTCACAGATAAAGTTGTAGATTTATTTTGGTTGAATCTGTTGCGAGTGTGGAACCGCTGTGCGCATGGAAACTCAAGATAAACAGAGAGCGACCGCTAACGAGGTTGTTGGTGGTCGTGTGTACAGTAAAATGCGATCCGCACGGTTTCATTTTGTGGTGGGCAAAACCCTGAAGAGCTTCCAAAACCAGTTTGTTTTTGACTGAGGGCTGCAGGGCATGGCATGGAAGAAAATAGCAAAAATGTGTGTCAAGAACTTTAATTGTGGGGCCCCTAATCTGGCGTGATTCAGCCGCGTCTGGGTGGCAGACAGTGACTCAGTCTTTAAATGTGAACGAGAGGCTCATCTCCGTCTGACCGTGAACCCTGTTTGTTCTGGATTGGTCAAGCATTTCTGGAGGAGTTTATTATTCACTTTCACTAGTTTTGATGATTATTTTTTGTCTGTAAGCTACTGTATATTTTTACATATAGACTAAACATATATTAGTGTCACTGAGGGTCTTATTTATTTATTTATTACTATTTTGAATTAGCTTCTTATATAGAATTAGCTATTTAACATCTTTCATTTTAATAGTTTATTTTATTTAGTTGGGTATTTTCATCATTTTGTAATATGTTTTTTAAATTATTTTAGTTTTGCTATTTAAGAACATCAAGTTAAACTATGTGAAAATGAGAAATGTTTCTTTGACAACTGGTTATATATACATGTATTATTTTATTATTTCAACTAACAAATTTCTTTAATGGTTTTAGTTTCAGTTCACTACAATAATCCTGATTCAATACTGTCAAAGCAGTTAACACAGCCCTCATAATAAACTACATAGTTTCATTAACTATACACCACTAAATGTACATGGCAATATACGTATGTGTCATAATGTTATGGGATTAAGTCACATGACCTGCAAGAACCAATGAGGCCTGATGATATTGATTTGTCCATATATTCCATTAAACATGAGTTTATCAGTGTTTTAAAATTATTTAGTTATTATTATTATATATGTTACCGACAATGTGTGAAATGCCGGCATTCTATAGAATGCCTAGTTAATGTATAGAATGGCCGCTGGTTTCAGGCAAAGTGTGAAATGATCGCCGCTTCACACATTGCCTAGGCATTCTATAG
>JAUCMT010000032.1:2339995-2352603 GCA_032357475.1 Enteromius thamalakanensis
GCTTGCTGTTTCCCCACTTGTACGTCGCTTTGGATAAAAGCGTCTGCTAAATGAATAAATGTAAATGTAAATGTAGATCATCTTCAGAGCATTCTGGCAAATTGATGACAAAAGCATTTTGATGTACCAAATCAATATACCAACAATCAGAAGATTTAGAGTCGCATACCTAATTTTCCAGCCCTTTTGAGTTCAGCTTTAACCCTAATCAAACACACATGAACCAGCTCATCGAGGTCTGCAGGGCTACTTACACACAGGTGTGTTGAAGCAGGGTTGGGACTTAAGTCTGCAGCAAGGTAGCTCTCCTGGAACAGGGATGGAGAACCTACGTAATTAAAGACAGCTTCTTAGCTTTTCAGTTTTCCTGTTGTGCTTGGCCCGTTTCGTAAATATGTCTATAGCTTTAGCTGAATAACCCTGCTTCACACAGCAGCATGTTCTGGTTATATAGTGTTAAAATATATATATTTATATACACTCGTCTTGTGATGTTTATGCATAACAACACTCCCTACTCTGTGACAAACATTTTAAGCTGTCGTGGGCCAGGATGCATCAGTAATGGCCTTTCCTTTCCATTATATTCTTGCATAATGCTGGTTCTCTCTCATCAGAAGAACCCCAAACAACTAACCTGACACCCCTCATAAACGCCATGAATGAACGAGCTACTGTGAAGAACACTGACAAACTGTTGATCATCAAGACCCAATTTAGAATTTCTGTGTGAATCAGAAATATTGTCCAGTGTGCAAGATGTTTTCAGAGCAACTGATGCAGCTCTTAATACACTACTGAATAGAACAGGATGTTACATAACCATGGGAATGCAACTGAATTTAACAAGCCTCACTGGCTGAGTAAGAAATGGCTTCCCATTGCCAAAACATTCTGAATATACGGTTTATACTGTGGAATGACAGTGAGCATATATACTGCAAGTAATGCAAAAAATTAAAGAAAAAAAGTTTTGTTCGGAAACTACTTGCTTTTGACTCTCTACCTCTTACTCCTGTTCTCAAGCTGAGTGTGTTTTAGTGCTGCTGCTGAAGCAAAATATGGAAATCAAACACACTGGGATGATTTTAAAGGAACTGACTGTGCAAAATCCAGCTGACTGGGCAAACTTCATGCACACTAATACTGTCTTGTAGAGGAAATGATTTTTCTTGTGATCTGCTCACTAAGGCTGCACCAGACGCGCAGTAAAAGGAATAATATTTGAAAATATCATTACAATTTAAAATTAATCATTCAGTAAAATGTAATTTATTCCTGTGATTACTTCAGTCTTCTGTCACAAATATCCTTCAGAAATCATTCTGATATGCTGATTTTCTGCATTTCTGATTCTACAGTTTTGCATATTTTTGAAGAAACTGATACTTCTTTGGGGGGAATCTTTGGAAATCTATTTGAATTGGAATTTTGTGAATGCATGTACTGTCACTTTTGATCAATTTAATTCATTCTTGCTAATTAAAAGAATACAAATATCAAAAATAAAAAGTTAAACAGTAGTGTTAGATCTTCTCCAATAATGAATAAAAGCACCCGCGATGTACAGTTGCTTGAGATTATATCCAAAGTGAGCACAGCTGGAATCCAGACACAGACTCAGATATGGGAAATTTGGTCACTGCATAATTCCCATACTTCCATTTGTGCCATTTCATACTTTTGATGACTACTATTATTTTAGCATGTGGAAAACAGTCCTACTAAAGAATGAGTCTTTGCACTCCTGACTGGAAGAATATATTCTCACTGTGCCCATTACAAATGACATTTGCCGTATCTTTGATGAATTAAGGTCTTTAAGCGCTGTCGGTAAGTCGTTCTCGATGTCCAGACGGTGCATGTTGGTACTGGACTGTAGCCTTACTACATCCACAGGACTTTAAACTTGCTAACCACTTCCTCCCAATAACCATTAATGAAGCTACTGTTCGAGCAAACCTCCAAACATATGTACAGCAGATTTCATGCCGAGCAATAATGGCGTGAAGGGAAAAAACGGGTGGAACAGGAGTGAGAGATACCTCGCTCTGCAGGAAACAAGACGGTGCCAAACAGACCGGATTCCGGCTCCAAACCACAGAGCCGAGTGGCATTCCTCCCCTCCGGTGTGATGGCTCTACCTGCCGCTTCAGCCTGACCACAGGCTCTACGGGCCAAACCAGACTCCATGGAACAGTCATCACAGCCTGCAGAATGTGCTCCAGCGAACACTTTAAAGTGGTTAGCGCTGCAGGCTATGAAATGTGCACAATAAGTAGAGTCTTTGTGAGGTGGAACACATGCTGGTGAATCAAGGTTTATATTAACTCTGATTAAGCATGTGGATGGTTGCAAAAACTGCAGAGTTTTCACACTGAACGCACTCGTTCCAGCAGGTGCAACGCACGAAGTTGGAAAAGAAGAAGCGTAAGTTCATTCAGAGTCAAATAAGCAGATTGTTTAAAAGTAATAGTTGAATCCTGTCATTTATTCTCTCTAAATATGATGTTATTATCCTTTTTTTTTTATTTTGGAGCTTCAATTATGTGATAAACACTGTGCATATAAAGAGCTATTTTAAGATCGGTTTTGTTTTTCCTTTTGAAAGAAACTGATACTTTTATTCAGCAAGATTGCCTTCAACTGATTCAGCTGAAAGTATTAAAAATTCAACTGATTCAAATAAATGCTTGATGATTGATAATATTACTTAAGCAGCAAATCAGCATATTAGAGTGATTTTTAAAAGATTATGTGAGATGGAGGATAATGCTGCTGAAAATTTAGCTTTTATTAAAGAAAAAAAAAGTAAATGTACTGAAGGGGTCATACAAAGGCAATTTTCCACAAGCTAATGTGTTTCTTTAGGGTCTTGACATGAAACGTTTGTAATATAGTTTTAAAATTTCTCAAAGAAAGTGTAAAAACTGCTAATTTTCCCCTGTCAAAAACAGCTCTTTACTGTTTCAGCTCTTTATCACTGTTTTGTGTACTTCCCCTTTAAATCTTCACGAGCTCCGCTGACTTTGCCCCTCTTTTCCGAGCTGCTCTCTGAGAATCTTTTTTTTGCCATAATCATAGTGGAACTTGCTACTTGGCTAATTAGGAAAGGCGATTTGCAAAGATTCATTTAAAGACATTATACTCACTGCTTCTGTAGTTGAGGCTGGATCATGAATGATTTGCGTGAACATAAATGCATTTCGGTGTGTTTCACTTCAGAACCAATCATAACGTCTTCAGTCACTCAGACGTTGGGGTAAATCACTACTGCTATGTTCATTAATACATTCAACAACAAACCCTTTAATCTCTTGGGAGTCTTGCATGTCTCTGTGTCTCAGTCTGACGGCTCACTCAGGGCAGGTCTCAGGTAAGACACCAGTTGAGTCTATGTGACACGCTTCTGTCAATCAACTATAGTGGGAGTGGCCTCTGTCGGTGTGACGCCACACCAACATGCATTTGAGAATGGCTTGATTTCAGAAGGGGAAACTTAGTTTTCTTTAAATTTAATAAAAATACTGGTGGATCTTTATAATTGTAGGGTGGTTGTGTACACACACTTCCAACACACATTTCAGTCCAAAAAGCTTGTAAAAGTGCATGTAGCACCGGATGACCCCTTTAAAACAGAAAACTGTTATTTTAAATTGCAAAAATATTTCATAGTATTACTTTTACTGTATTTTTGGTTAAATAAATGCAGACTTGGTTTGCATAAGCCTCCTTTCAAAAACATATTTTGATTGGTAGTGTATCTTGCATACTTGAACAATTTCCTGCATTATTTGCACCAGGTTTTATATTTGAAATATATATACACACACTAAAAAAATGACATCTTGTGACAGCATGAAGGAGAGTACATGGTGATTATTGTAGAATATAGAGAAGCAGTGGTCAGTGTCCAGCATTAATGATGCTTTAAAGTGAAAGTTTCTTCAGGATCCAGGAGCGCAGTAACTCCAGTTCTTGTCGACACAGCTGATGGTTGAGGCCTGGGAAGGAATGGAAAGACGTGTTGAGGCCAGCTTTCTTCAGCAGTGAGTTGGTCTCCTCACCCCAGCTATGGAAAACCAGCTCATCTGCTGTGCCGTGACACTGAAGCAGCTCAGGTAGAGGCTGTTGAGATGCGTTTTCTACTGCCTGTGCAGAAGATTAGAGAAGTTGTTTGACATCATGATATTAACAATTCTTGATCATAAGGCATTCTGAAGGCTATTATCTACCTGATACACGACTGAGTCTTTGTTAAGAAAGCTGGACAGAGCAAAGATGCCAGCCACATCCTGGTGATACCTGCAAACCAGGTGTAATGCCATGGCACCTCCCATCGAAAAGCCCCCTAGAGTCAAACATACAGACATTAGACAAGGTCTTAAACACACTATAAGCATTCAGTGACTCTGTCTTAAAGGGGTCATAAAAAGGAAATTTTCCACTATCTTATATGATTCTTTAGGGTCTTAATGGAAAGTTTGTAATATAGATTGCTTTTTAAATTTCTTAAAGATAGTGTAAAAAACGCTCATTTTCCCCTGTCAAAAACAGCTCTTTAAAAATCACTCTGTTCTGTGTACTTCCCCTTTAAATCTTCACCAGCTCTGCTGACTCCGCCCCTCTTTTCCGAGGCGCTCTCGGAGGATCTTTTTTTTAGCCGTGTTCATAGTGAAACTTGCTAATTAGCACATTATTAGGGAAGATGATTTGCAAAGATTCAGTAAAAGACATTAGACTCACTGCTTCTGTAGGTGAGGCTGGATCATGAATCATTCGCGTGAACATAAACGCATTTCGGTTGATAAAGGGGGCGTTTCCCTTCAGAGCCAAACGCAAATGTTAATCCTCCGCGTCTTCAGTCACTCAGACGTCGGGAGTAAATTACTACTGCTCTGTTCATTAATACATTCAACAACAAAACACCTCAATCTCTTAGGAGTCTTGCTTGTCTCTGCACTTATTTTTGTGTCCGACAACAGAGACATTATCTGAAAATGAAAGCCTATAGAACCCTGGCATTTCTCGAAATGAAGGCATCACTTTTTTTGTGCTATTAATCTGACACAAGACCCAGCAGTCGCATGTTTAATTTGCGGCAAATGTTTGGCTATAAAGCCTTTTCCATGATCGTTTCTCACTCAGCAGTTGCAGATGCATATTGATATTATATATTTTAAATGATATGTAAATGATATGTCTGCTTATAATCGGAGCATTTTTAAATGCACTTTACACACATGATTATTGTTAAGAATCACATTACTGGTTTAAATGCAAACCAGGGATTTTTACGTCTGCAGGTTATGGAGGAAACTAATCAATGCACGCAATTGTAAGTGATCTACAGTAGCCCAAACTGAAGTTTAAAAAAAAGAAAGAGAAAAGAAAGCTTGCCTTTAGTTCTACTTCATCAGACCTCCATTTTTCTGAAGTCTTCTAACATGCCTGTGCTTAATCTTACACATCTGGGCAAATCTGGGCACTACATCTGGGAAAGTGAACAAGTACCCATCAGTTTGTCAGAGCCGATGGGAGGAGCCATGTTGAGACGGAGGATGGATGGAGTTCACATGTTCTTCAAACCTCTTATAGAGACGTTGTAACCAGGACTAATTAACAGGTCTGCCGCTTTTCCCTTTACGCACTTCTCAAAGACGATGAACGATTGAACATACTGAGAAATTCCACATGCTGCTTGGGTAAAAAATTCTGTGCATGCATGTTTGACTTTGGCTTTTCCCATTAACTACGACACCTTAAAGATTGAAGAACGCAATATAAATATATGACAGCGTTTTCCATGGAAAGTTCTGGCGCTTGTCAGTCCGTCAGCCTGGGAAGTGGACTCAGCGTACAGACCACTTCGTTTCTCCAGCGTGCAGAGTGACTCCAATGAGTATTTATAGTTAATGACAAAATGTTATGATTTAGGAAGATAATATTTCAGCAGTCTCACAGGAACATGTGTTTTTTGAATCAGTTTCTTTGGAAGCGAGTTCAGGGGCTTTTCTGTCCTTCCACACTGAGCCTTTTCACACAAAGACACTCCTCACGTTTTACTTGTAACTATTTCAGGGTATTTGTGTGTTATTGGCTTGTCGGTTAACCCTTCCTCGAATGTTGCCATTGGGTTTAACTCTCTGAGCAAATGGTTTTCGGCTTCACGCAGCCTGAGGGAATTTACCCGAGATCTCTTTTTACTGAATGTATTTCTGCCACTTTCATCTCATTGTGATATATACGTGAACCTGATAACCTGAATATTCTGAGATAAAGCTTAGCAGAAACTTGAGAATCATCCAGAAATTCTTCTTGGCCCATTCTGGCAACAAATTAAAGGAATAAGAAACCTGATAAGTTTCATTCTTTATTTTACACAACGAGGGAGAGACTTATGAGCAGTGGTCTGAGACTCTGCTTAATTTGGAACAAGTGGAGTGTGAGAGTGTGTAGGACAGAGGAAAGCAATACGGCAGGGAGAGATAGATGGATGGGGAGGTGACAGAGGGAGAGAGAGAGAGATAGGCCAGTAGCCATACCAATAACCATCCTGTGTTTCGGGATTCCAGCTCGGATCTCCTCCTGGACAATGGCGCTTAAATCATCACACATGGAATCTATCGACTCCGAATGTTCTGGGCAGTCCTGGGAAATCTTGTGACGGTCGAACCACACGTTAGACTGAGCCCCTCGCATGGGTGTGTACGGCCTTAAAAGAAAAATCATAGCAGTGAAGTGATGATTCAATCAAAACAAAGCTGCTAAATTAATTACTGCATTTACAGAGAATTGTCTCTTTATTACTGTTAACTGTTTACACACATATGTGACCCTGGACCACAAAACCAGTAAAATTTTACTAAACTGAGATGCATACATATGAAAGCTAAGCTCAATAAATAAGCTTTCTATTGATACAGTGCATGGTTTGTGAGGATAGGACAATATTTGGCCGAGATACATCTATTTCGTAATTGGAGGGTGCAAAAACATCTAAATACTGAGCAAATCATCTTTAAAGTTGTCTTATTAATGCATTTAATGCATTTGTTTACAGTAGGAATTTTACAAAAAATCTTCATGGAACATAATCTTTACGTACTTTTCTAATGATTTTTGGCATAAAAAGAAAAAAATCTAAAATTTTGACCCATGCAATGTATTTATGGATATTTCTACAAATAAACCCCAGCGACTTGAGACTGTTTTTGTGTTCCAGGGTCACATATTATCATTCTCAAATGTTTCTGTTCATTTATTACATTTGTGAATAATCACTAAGTGCTGAATTTGTGCGTGCCGTTTATATGCCGTGTTCATAGCTTAAAGTCCACTTGACATAAAAAGTTACATTTATGAATAAATAGAGATCGAATTCTGTCTTTTTTATTTCTATTTCATATTTTATTGTTTAATAAGCTTCATTTATTTACGCTGATTTATCGCATCCCCAACAAATATTCATCAAATCTATTTTCGAAATATAATATTGCTTCTATAAAGAAATATAATAAATTGTATCATGCTTTTTACTAAATTTCTGACATTTTCTAATTAGTAAAAAAAAACATTAAATTTTTTTTTAAGTGTTGGTATTACTGCTGAGACTAAGACTGTAGCAGACTCCACATGAACAGAAAAATGTCAGTCACAAGCATGTACAATTACTACGAAACACATACCGGCGACGGACAGGGAATGTTTACCTGGCTGGTGCTGTGGGATAAATCACCCGGATGTGTTCAAATGCCAAGTTCTGTCCCAATACATCATAAACCCACCTCCGCAAACCTGGCCCTGTGTCTCCTAAATGAAATTAAAAAAAGTTACTATGCTAGCATACATCTCAAATTAAATTATTTAAATATTAAAGATACATCTAAACATATTCAAACACAACTCCTTTACACGGAAATATAACTGCATGTTAGTTCCGAGTCTCTAGATGCATCACAGAGTACATACTATATACATAGACACAAACTGTCTAGTAAGAAAGGCCATTTGCACCAGCGAAAAAAAATAATAAAATATATATATATTTTTTTATCTTACAGTTGTCAATTTTTTTTGGAAAACTGCATGATATAAACTCATCAAAACATCATCTTGCAAGTTATGCAATCTAAATTGGGTGTTAGCACCTTGCAATTGTGAGCAAAGTTGGAGTTGCAAGATATAAAATTACATTTGCAAGATGAAGTTCATTTCACCACAACTGTGAAGTTGTGAACTGGGAACAGAACTGGGAGTGCATATTTTGAAATTCAGACTATAGCACGCAACTTAGAAAGTCAGAATTGTAAGATATAAACTCACATTGGTAAGAAAAGTCAATTTTTCCCCCTCTCAGAACGGCTTTGTAAATTGCAATTGTAAGTTTCTATTCAAAGTTCTCAGAATTCAGTAAAAAAAGTGAGATAAGAAGTCGCAATGAACTTTCTTCCAAGCAGATTCCCAAAGTCTAGTTGTGTGATTTTTGTAATTATTTGTCTTGTAATATGTCATTGGAGACTGATAGCAACTCCTCCTCCAGTGTGAAGAGCTGACAGTTAAGTGCATGAAGTGTACAACTTTCCATTGAATTTTTAAAGTGCATTTTCTGGGTTTCTGTGCACTTACAGAAATTGTCACTAAAACTACGGGTTTGCACAAATCCCTATAACTAATATGTACCTAACGTAATAGTGATGTCTGCCTTAGACCTCACTAAAAACACAAAGGATATGCAACGTACAGGACTGTAAAGATTATCACTGAGATCTGAAACCTAGTTTGTAACTTAGTCACATTCGTAACTGTAACCAGCTCCATGCTCACCGGCACATTCGCGTTCTTGCGTTCTGTCTGAACTATTTCTTGTACATACATTATATTTCTTTGAACACATTAACCGAAATCTCACACAATAGGTGGTGTGTTTAACAGGAGATGTTATTCGGTTTGATTCAGCTGCGGCGCGCGCGTCCTGAGTGAACCGCGCTGCTCTGCGCGCGCCAGTATTTCTCTGTTGGCACACCGCGTCTGCATGAGAAAGGATTCAATCTCTAAAAAGCACCTGAGCCATGAAGGAAGATGACAGACGCAGTGTGTTTTCCAGCCTGACTCACGACACTCTTCTGTAGTTTAACAGCAGCCATTTTTAGCCCGTTTCATCTCGCGATACACAGCGTCATTCACGTCACTGATCGCGTTTACCTTTTAGTGAAACCTCTCTCGAACGAGGTCTTGTTTTATGTAAGTAGCAACATACGCAGTCATGTTTTTTGAAGGTGAACATTAGAGTGTTGCAGCACAACTGATTTATTATTTATTAAGCCTATTTGTAGGCTTTACGTCAAAAAATATTCAGCACAAGTGTTTATTTGCACACTCGTTCAGTTTTACGTTATTATAAATGCTAAATATTGTATAGTCTTGCAATTATCCAAGTAATGCAAACACAGTCACAAGTCAAGCTACAAGCAAAAAAAAAATAAAGAAGAAAAAAAGCACATAAAAACAAAAAATGAGCTGAACACGGTGCATAAAATGTACCATGGCTAACATGCCCTCTCTAATTAAATAAAACCCTTAGTTCTAACTACAGGGTTATTGTCACTAATAGTTGGCTGTAGAAAGCAGGCTATACATGGCTACTTAAAGATATTTAAATATTACCCTACTCTTTGTGATCCTTTGTTATCTTTGATTATTATTATTATTATTTGTTTTACTTCTATTCAGAACCAGTATACAGAATTAGTATTTAACAAATGCTATGTGTTAGTAAAATCAAACTCAGCTCAACACGAGCATGGTTTAAATTGCAAAGTAAGAACAATGCTCTTTTCCCCATTTCTGTTGCAAGAACATTACAATATAGCATATGTTGAGATAATGCAGAATATAGTTTCATAGCTGTTTAGACATGTTTATAGCCAGTCACTTTACTCAGTTCACACCCATTAACATTTTCATTCAAGACCTACATCAAACACTACTACTTGCATAAAAAATCCCTGTCCAATAAAGTTTCACAGCTCCGTTACATTGAACATCATTGTTCGCTCACAGAGATTTAGGAGATGTCTACAACTTACTTTAAACACATACTGGGGTCTTATCTTTCATAAACTAAGTGCCGTTTTACTCGATTCTGGTAAATTTCAGTTTGCTTTGAACGCTCAGACCACACATTCTGCGTCCTCACCTCCTTCCACCTTTTCTCTGACTGTGTGGGAGGGATGGACTACATTTGTGTAACTCTGTCTCTGTCTCCAATACTGACAAATGGCTGGTGGAGATCCCCCACATGCTAAATCAGTCCTGTTTATGTCTGCCCTCTATAGGTTGTTTGATAGTGGATCTGACATCTTGAGACAGGACCAGTTTGTTTCTTTTTGTCATAATGTCATAACTTATATTTTCTAAGGCAAAGTACTGTATGTCAAATCCTGTAAACTCTTCACACAGTATTGACTGAGATAATGTAATTAATGTCAATGGCTAGCGAGAAGAAGCATTCAAGGTCTATGACTTCTTATAGATTATTTGATTAATGCTGTAGGGTTTTGATCAATGAGTGGTTGCAGGCTTACAGTATTATTTATAGTCCAGGACCTTTATGTGTTATTAGATTTTTAATTATATCACATGTCTATTAATATATTTAATAGGATAGCTAGTTCACCTAAAAATGAAGATGGGTGGCATAATTTACTCCTCCCTAAAGGGAGGGTAACGTGAACTTTCGTGCATTTGGAGTTGTTTACACTGTTCAAAAGTTGGATGCTACAACTTAAACAATTTGGACATATGACAGAGTATTTATGTGCCACAAATAGCCTATTACTTCCAGGTTTGTACAAGAGGTTTTTATTTAGATTTTTTATTAAAATTATATCAAGACATCCGAATAAAATGAACAAAAAAAAACTGTTACAAATATATTGCAAAAAATATATATTTGAACAAGTATACTAATAAAGACAGCAACTAAATGACAATAAACCTACAAGAAAAAAACTAATTCAATTAAATTCCACTCTTTAGCAAAAACAGTTGTATCCGCCCACACAGCACGCCACCAGTAGCTCTGCTTTTTTCGGAGAGAATCGTAAAGCTGTATCTATCTTTTATAAATATGATAAAACTAAAGACATGAAGGATGCAGTACTACTCTATCCCAGCTAACACACGATGTAACAGTTATGTAACATTTTGGTCATTTTTGGTAATTTCATGACTTCCCAATAGGTAACTCACGACGTCGTCAGTACGTCCTCCTTACGTAACAAGATAACCAAGAATGGTGTAGATACGTACTCTATTTGTAATATATTAGTAATATCATGACTTACCGGCAACGGAACTACAACGTCGTATGCATGTAATTTCATTTTCAATGAACCAATTCCATGGTTTACATGTTCTTTAAATTCTCATTGATTAAATTGTGTATACTTTGGACACACAATGGAACGCTCTTTAAAGATGTGTTTATTTTCACCAAGTCAGATTAAGGACAGCGTGCACCTGCACAACTGATCACCGGGAATATTGACAAGACAGGAATTACATTTTTTTTCTGTGTTTGGTAAACTTGTATTTCATAACGAGTAATGAAAGTAAAATAATGACACAGACTGAGACATCATGTCTGCCGCAAAGGACAGCACGTTTGACTGAGGCACAATTTTATTTCAAGTTCAAGTGTCTGATAGAAGAATTGGCTTTTCTAGGGTGAGTCTTAGTGAATAAACAGGTTGAACAAATATATAAAACAAAGTTTTTTAACTCTAGAAACATGCTAAAAGCAAATTTATTTATTTATTTATTTTAAATAGTAACCGTTAGCCAGCCCGCTGTTGTCTGAGAGTTATAGACAGAAGGACGTGGTTTCCCATACTAGGAATTTGTGCTCTGTGTTTAACCCATCCAAGTGCACACACACAGCAGTGAGAAGTGAACAAGCACACGAACACACACCCGGAGCAGTTGGCAGCCATCGCTGCGGTGCCCAGGGAGCAGTTGGGGGAACGGTGCCTTGCTCAAGTGTCTCACCTCAGACGTGGTATTGAAAGTGGAGAGAGCACTGGTTATACACACAATACCTGCCGGACATGGGACTCAAACCTGCTACCTTTGGGTCGAGTCCAACTCCCTATCCATTAGGCCACGACTGCCCCATTAACACGTTACCATGACAACGTCTTGGTACGCGTCTGGCATTTCTCCAAACACATATCAGCATGTCAACAAGAATATTGGAAAGAAAAAAAACATTCATGTGAAATAGTAACTAAGATGTTAATAAACACCTAATAAAACAATGAGCAATCGTTTGCAAAATGTTTTCTCTCATAAAATAGACTCTTGGAATTAATTGGCCTAAATTTGTTGTTGTGCTGTAGGTGTTTCTTCCTGGCTGTGTTTGAAAGAGAGGCTGTGGCTTGAAGTTGTGGCATTTGTCCTTGGTCTGGGCAGTCGTGGTTTGTTTCATTGCTTCAGGGACAGTTTGTTTGGAAGCTTTAATTGCAATGGCTGAACTGTCTTGAACTGATCTCAGAATAGTGGTCCCTTCAGTGTTTCATCTTTCTTTTAGCTGCTAATCCTAATTT
>JAUCMT010000032.1:2365706-2377906 GCA_032357475.1 Enteromius thamalakanensis
CAACCACACACAAACCCGGAGCAGTGGGCAGCCGTTGTGCTGGTATTGAAGGTGGAGAGACTGCTGGTTATTCACTAACTCCACCCACAATCCCTGTCAGACCTGGGACTCAAACCCATGACCTTTGGGTTACAAGTCCAACTCCCTATCCATTAGGCCACGACTCGAACCCAAAATCCTATTTGAACCTAATAGGTACAAATATGTGTATTAACAATTATGACATCTATGGAGCAAGTTCTGTACACTTTAGCATGGGCTATAGTTTTACAGCATAATACTTAAGGAATAGTGTAAGTAAATATATGTAAGTGTGAACTGTTTCTTGTTTTTCACTAGCATGTCTCTTAGGTGTTGAGCACTAGTGCATCTTAGCCTAAGATCTAAGCCTAGATTCCGTTTGAGTACCTAAGTACTGTTAAAACCAGATACTCCAAGTCTTTCATTCAAGCTGTTGGAATTGATGACTTGTAATGGAGTCATTTTGGCTTTATTAAATCATCTGTATGTTAATGCAGGTATGGTTCTGAGGTCCTCTAATTGCTCCCAGCAGCTCAGGTGCTTCTTCAGCTGTGGTCTCGAGGACGCCACTGAACTTGGGAGGCCACCAGGAAAACTGAATCGCATAGCCGAACCTGATCGTCCAGATGAGCCACTGCAACGGGCTGGGAAGCGCAGCCAACACCTCCAGTCTAGTCAATAGCTTGGTCCAACCTCTTACCTCAGACACAACTATTGAAACCTTTTCTAATTTTATTAGATCATCGCCTGTGCCATGGTCCAAAGCTTCTGCAGAGAGGAGGCCCTTCGTCCAAGTTATCACAGGAATGTTGGAATTGTGTAACAAATGAAAAGCAGCACTGAGCCCAGATATCAAAGCCAGAGATCATACAATGGTTCACTATAGAGTCCTGAAATTGCTGTAATAAACATGCAGCAGCTTAATGTGCTTTAAGATGATAGTACACATGCATTATTTATCATGCAAAGACCCCTCTGAAGGCCAGCCAGCACAACAGAGAGGACCCAGGAGGGTATCAGGGGCGACCTAGAGGGGGTTAACCTCCTGGCGCCCTTCAGGAACCTCACGACGAGATCATGCTTTCCTAGGGACCGCGCCATTCACTGCATCATGATGTGCTGCGATAGCAGCCACATACACTTTTTTTATAGTGGAAGGCGACAGCTTGTGCTCCAACTTCTATTGAGGGAAGGAAAGCACTTCTCCAATCGTGCATGATCGGGGGTCTGCACGAGCAGAACACCAGCGAGTGAACAGACTCCACTTCAGGGCATAAGCTAGCCTCAGTGATAGCTACCATACCGCTGGTGGTAGAGCACTTAAGTCTGCCGCGTCCCATCCACTGCACTGCCATCAGCTCGAGGCAATTGATATGCCAAAGCAGACGAGGCCCTGTCCAGAGCCCCGAGGTTGCTTGCCCGTTGCATACAGCGCCCCAGCCCGTACTGGAGGCATCTGTCATGACAACAGCATAACTAGACACTTGAAGGCACCCTAGAAGCCCCAACTCCCTCAGGTGCTGGAGCACCAGGTCACTGTGATCGCACAACTGCTCTTGTGACTGGGCCAGTATGAGCCAATTGTCGAGGTAGCTGAGGACCCTGACGCCCACTTCCCTTAACGGGGCAAGACGATGCACTGCATACTCAATTTTAAATTTTAATTAATTTTAATTGTAACTTTTTTTTTTTAATAAACACAAACAGTCAGATATATCAACTAAAACTTTAATTTTACTTTCTCAATGAAAACACACTTCTTGAACAAATGTATGAACATGAAATTATAATTTATAAACCAAAGTAGCATTTAGAGGAGCAATGAGAGACACTGTCAGATTGCTCTCTTCTGACATCATTTATCAGCTTCAGTTATCAGATTTCTCAAGCCAAGACATTGCTGTTTGACTTTTAAACAGTGGCTGTGGTGCTGCGATTGAGCCTGAGAAATGTTGATATTCGTCAGATTTTGGCCAAAAGCCGGCAGAGCGCGGCCACTTTAAGCACGCGCTGCGATGCCGGATTCACTGTATGGACGAAGCATTTACCGTGAGGGATTAAGCCAAATTGAGCTGCAGCGATCATCTTCCACGCATTATCTGTCACAAGCACTACATCTTTTAGATCATCAGTTTAGATCAAGAACAACGCACTGTCATGTGAATTCAGCCTAATAACGGCCCAGAAAAAATAGACTCGGCGCCGAAACTATCGCGGCACAGCCGCTCCTGCTCTGCTCCTGCTACACGCTGCCGCACCGCCGCCCATGTTAACATATGTTAACATCAGAAGCGTCAGTACGTTATAACCGGTTAAGGTCTATTACTGCACCGATACCCAATCGTCCTCGTCTGCACCGCAATGCATCATAGAAATTATTAATTTTGACACCCCTAATGTTGAGGCAGAATCAAGACGTGGAAGTATGTGTCCTTCAGGTCGACCACTGCAAACCAATCTTGGGGCTGAACACATTTGGTAATGCGTTTCTGCGTCAACATTCTGAATGGAAGCCGGTGTAAGGCTCAATTCAGAACGCGCAGGTCCAAGATTGGCCAGAGACCGCCTCCTTTCTTCGGCACAATGAAGTAAGGGCTGTAAAACCCTGCCTTCATCTCAGCTGGAGGGACCGGCTCGATTGCATTCTTTGCCAGGAGGACAGGGCTGCCACCGAGGTCTCGAGGACGCCACTGAACTTGGAAGGCCGCCAGGAAAACTGAATCGCGTAGCCGAACTGGATCGTTCGGATGAGCCACTGCAACGGGCTGGAAAGCGCGGCCAACACCTCCAGTCTAGTCAATAGTGGGACCATCGGGGTCACCAGAAGAAGTGCGTCAGACGTACTTCTCTGTGCTTGCACCGACAGTACATATGGGGCAAACGAAGGAACATCCACATTATAGAATCTGGTGAAGGTATTTGGTGATGACCAGCCAGCTGTCAGACATATGTCTTGAATAGACATTCCACTCGCCCATGCCCAGACTGATGCGATACTCCTGGCTCAATATCAGCATATTAGAATGATTTCTGAAGGATTATGTGACCCTGAAGACTGGAATAAGATGTTAGGAGTTTAGCTATGCATCACAGGAATATATTAGGTTTTTAATCATATTAAAACAGAAAGCCATTATTTTAAATTGTAATAATATTTCACAATTTTCCTGTTTGATCCAATAATGGACCTCTCACACAACGGACCAATAACTACCATCATCCTCTGAGAGTGTGTGAATGCTCAGAGAGGGGGAAGGAAATGCCTTGGCGAGACTTTAATTATAACTGTTTCAAACATTTGACTGGTAGGGTATATACATTTTTCTTCTGGCACAGTAATATTGCCAATTTATTCCCCAAAAAAGTCCAAATATTTTTTACGAGTGAAAGTGAAAAATGTTTAATTAAACAGCCTTCCTGGGTCGAACTGATCTAAACCATGAAGAGGAAAATCATTCATCATAGATAATGACGTCACTCTTATTTAAAAACAGAAAGAAGGCATAGGCGCAAATCTTCAGTATACATCTTCCCAGCTGAATAAATGTCTTTTCCCCTCCTTTTGTTAGTGTTATGCTCAGGTGAACGTGACTCATGTAATCATTTCATTCTCAAAATACAGAATATTCTCCACAGATGACTTAAAGGGAAGGCACATATGTTGATATGACATGAACATGACTTAAAGACAACAGGTCATGATGAGATGCTGGCCGTTGCAACATGAGATGATCAAATCTGGAGAGTGCTGTACACAGCTTTGGCAAACGCTTTGCCCTTATTGCTCATGTTGCATTTATCTGCAATCAGGATCTCCATCAGGGAGCCCATTGTGAAAGTCCTGGCACAGATCCACGGAGAAACCAGCCACACAGACGCCCCCCTCCTCGGTCCAGCCCTCGCACACAACGGACCAATAACTACCATCATCTTCTGAGAGTGTGTGCATGCTCAGCGAGGGGGAAGGAAAACTGTAAAACCCAGTCCCCAGCAGAGAGGTTTCACCAGCACTGAGGGCATTGCACTGATGAGAGCTATTTGGAACAGGAAGTCCTTTCGAAATCTATGCAACAAAGATTAGATTGTGACATCCTTAGGAAAACACAAGGAGCAATTGACAATGATGGTCTTTTAATTGTGCCATTTGTGTTTTCGAATTATTGCATTTGAGGCAGTTGATCGCCTGATGATATTTTGTGTTTTTTTATGTTGCACAAAAGGTTAATTTTAGAACTAATTGCCATAACTAGTGCCATAATACAAGGAATAAATGGGATTTTTAAGTAAACATGAAATTCGGCCAATTTTACTTTTGCAGTCTCATGAATGTCTAATTGAAACGGGATATCCAATGATTTGCAAAACAATGTTGTGCAAGACTTGTTTGTAGACATCAGGAATTGTTTGGCTTGTGTGAATGTTACGTTTTAGAATGAAGCCAAGTGGTTGGAAGACAGGGGTAGAAAATGATATTATTATAATTATTCACTTTAAAACAAAACCAAAGCATATGCAAAGCCTGTCAACTTTGGCGACACAATCCTCAACCATAAACCAACTTATAAATAAACATAACTTCATAAACATAACACATTGGTTCTCACATTTCACCAAACCATTTTCTTTTTGGGTCCCATTGTTTTGGGTTGACTTTACTGTAATGATAAGCACAAAAAATGGCTTAAAAATTCTTCAAAGCATCTACTTCAGAGTCACAGAACTGATGTTATGACCTAAAAACTATCTCAACATCCTGCACGATTAAAAAACTGATAGTGACACAAGGCGGTAAAAAGCTCAGATTCAAATCCTGTGTAAAACGGTTCAACAAAACAGCTCAAATCAGCGTAAGGAAGATAAAATAGCATGGCTGCTATCCATTTTATATATTCCAGCGAATCCATTTTGAAATTACTTTTGCATTTACACTGTCGGGTAAAAATCAACATTTTTTTTAGTTTAGGTTTGGTGCAGGGGATATTTCCAACAAGACAGAACTTTAATCTTAAGCGACACTCACTGGATGAATTCTGAATTCTGAACAGCCACAAAATGTACCTCAAGCAACATTATAAAAACACTGCAATACATACCTGTCCCAACCTAATAAAATGTGCCATGGCTACATATTAAATGTGTTTTAGCGCCACTTTCAGTTGTAAATTAAAAGCCAAAGAGAATGACGTGTCTTGAGCTTGCCTTATACCTTTCTGAATCAGTTTTCCAAGTCTAAGGTTGCCAGGTCTGTGTAACAAAACCAACCCAACTGGTACTCAAAATTATCCCAACCAGGGCCAAAAGTAGGGGTCAAAACCTTCTTCCAAAGGGTCCCAACTCAGTTCCAGGGGTGGGAAGTTTTACTACAATGTTTGAGTGAATAATTCAATGACTCCCTCATTAAGACAGTCCCTTTTCGGTCACCTATACAAGGGTAACGACCCCCCCCCCCCCAGACTCCTAAAGCGTTGCTCAACCAAACTGTGGTTTAATATTAAAGATGGAATTGACCAGTTGGGTACCAGAAAAGGAATCCTTATTGCTGCAGTGTCTTATTGGGAAAATTATAGCGCAACTACTTCTCATGCCTTTTATTCAACAGTGACTTCACTAATGCTATTCTTTCTGATGATCAAAGTAGTGCATTCATGCCGAAATATCCATCTACTGACCAACAAAAACAAACATGTTCAAATCAGCCTATAATTAGCAGCTATTAAAATGTTCCTTTCACACAAATGATTGGTTTAATAATTTATGACTAACAGGAGCGGGCTTCAAACACATTATCTGGGCTTAGTAACGGTTTCTCTTCTTTTCCTTCCACTTTTTTCCCTATTGATTGCCTCAGCCTCATCTGATCTGATGTACACCGTGAGGAATGAGGACAACATGGAGCGCTGTGATATCTTTACATCATCCCCTTGTGTTTTTCTTCCCTCCCCCGCTCAGGATTTGGAAGAAAGGAGAACCTTTGTGATGCAATGTTTCTCTGAGTGTGAATATGCGTTTGTTTTTGCCAAAGAGATTCAGCTGTGGAGAAGGGAAAAGGGCACCTCTGCTAATATATCAACAACACAACCCATTAGAGATAGTCAGGCTGCTTAACATGGGACAGGATCTGCTGAACAGCTTTATCCTTCAGAAAATTCAGCCCCACAGCAAAGTTTTGTATGCTGGCGGTTTTCCCCGAGATGTCCCGAACGCAGGGTGAACGAGTGCCTTGTGCTCTGCGATGTCTGTGTCACTGGCCAGTGATGTAGTTTCTCTGTTTATATTTGAGAGATATGGAGCAGCGATGCACAGGAGGAGCAGTGTCTTCTGTGAAAGTGCAGAACATTCTGGAAAGGCCTTGGGGAAGCTGTTTCAAACAAAGGAAAGGGACACAGAAATGAATGGAGAAAAATGAAAACGTCATGACAGCTCGTCAAGATGAATCTTTGTCACAAATCAACTTTGTTTTGATTAAGAGGAAGAAAGGTACCAGATAAGAAGAATAGCACATAAATATTACATTGCTTCTTGCACGTTTCATGACACTTTGAAAGATTTATCCAAACCAGATGAACATGAATCTGGCAAAGTTTTGTTAGGTTGTTCTGTGTATTGCAACATTTAATGTTAGTGAGTGGCAATAAAAGGTTAATGCTTTGTTGTGTTTGAAAATAACAAACCGCTAAATCCTTTGAAAGCCTGATTCCGCCATGGAATAAAAGATAGGTAATAGCAACAGTTCTGGGCTGGGTTTCCTGATAACGATTGATCTTAGCGCTTAACATTTTCTACAAGTAATTTCATTTTACAGTGCATAATCATTTCCCAATTTATAAATGGCTCGGAATTGAATACAAGCTAGATTATTGCAATGTTATCCTAATTCTACATTCCAAACAGCTCGGATGTAATATAATAATTTAAGTATAAGATTATACTTATACACTACAATAACAACACAGGCTATATTATTTACATTTAATCATTTAGTAGATGCTTTTATCAACAGCAACTTGAAGCAAATGAGGACAATGGAAGCAATCAAAATCAACAAAAGAACAATAATAAGAGTGATACGTCTCAGTTAGCTTAACACAGTACATGTAGCAAGGTTTTTATTATTACTACTGTTATAGAATTAAAAAGAAAACAAATAGAATATAAAAAGTGTTAGAGGCCTTGTTTTTGTTAATTATAATAAATAAAAAGAAACAAACAACAGAAAAATAATAGAGACGTTGAGAAGTGTTTTTTGCTGTTGTGAAGAATAGAATTAGAATAGAGATTACTGTTAGAGGGTCAAATAAAGATTTAAGAGATGTGTTTTAGCTGTGTCATGAGTGAGGACGTGAGGCATGCGGGTTCATATGCAACAGTTTAATAACAACTCAGAATGAAGCAGGACAGGGTCGATCACCGGCAAACAAACACATCAGAGGTGAAGACAGCAGAATAATCCAGAAATGCACCTGATAATTAGACTGTGGGGCGGAGACAGGAATAAAACACTATGGCAACAGACAAGGTGGGCGGAGACAAGAGTTTATTGATATTGGGTTTATTGAGTCTATGGATGAATACGGAGTACGGAATATGGAGTTCATGGAGAGCTGGAGTGCCATCCAGAGCTGGGCTGGCACATCCAGCTGATCGTTACAAGCTGATTCTGGAAGGCGGCAAAGGACTCCGATATTTCATATATATTGTTCATTAGCAAACATTGACATATTTTTTATGATTTTATACCTATTATTCGTATTATTCGGGGTTATCAAAGCATATTTACTATATGTTATTCATTTTTTGTTCAGCAATTAAATTTTGCTGTGTATTTTATTTATTAATTTATTTATGTAGTTTTGGTGCCCTTTTAAAATATAACATTTTATATAAATAAAAACAGTAATAAAGTGTACAATAAAATACAATCAAAAGATTTAATTATAATCACTTTGCACTTTAATAAAGATAAAAGTGTAAACTGTCGATTTTTTTGTGCCTTATCGTAAAAGTTACTACAATAAAAAGTTGCATTTACGTTTTAGTTTTTTTTTATCCTGTGACAAAAATAAATAAAAATTCAAAGAGAGATAAACTCATATTTGAAAGTAAAAAACATAAAAATATTGAGTTTAAACAATTAAAATTCTTAAAATTCTAACTTTTTTAGATAAGCTTTTTTGTTTTTTTATGTGACACACCAAAAAAGGTTTGAAAACTTCAAATTGGAAGAGTAATATTTCTGACTCTATATCTTTAATTGAAAATTGTTTGTTGTATTGTTGTAAGTTGTATTTTAGATTTTGTTTAATGCAATTTGTTTTTATGTAAAAAATGTAAACTCGGAAATTGCAAGTAAAAAAGTCACAATTGTGTAGCTTTTAAAAAAGTGTTAAGGTAACATAGTAGCTTTTGAACTGCATTATTAATCTTTATTAGTCAATTATCTGCTCCTGTAATCATAATTTATTTGAAAGGAAATAAAGGTTGTTGATATTTTACTAGCACTACTGTTCATGTCAGCTGGAAACTGTAGTGAACTGGACGTAAAGGCTACGGAGCAGGTTCAGCTATTACAGGAGAACACTGAGAAAAATAGCACACTGATTCCGTGGGAGTGGCGCAGCAAGCCGACCCCAGCTGGCCTCCTGCTCACCTGCTGTCTTCTGTGAAGACACAGGAGGACACAGCTCTATGCGAAGGTCGTAAAACCTGGCAAAGGTGTTGGGTGTTGCCCAGCCCGCAGCTCTACAGATATCTGCTAGTGAGGTGCCATGAGCCAACGCATAGGACGAGGTGACACTCCTTGTTGAGTAAGCTCTCAGTCCTAAGGGGCAAGGCTCTCCCTGGTTTAGATTGGCCAGAGAGATGAGCCAACCTCTGTTTGGCGACAACATTCCCTTTCTGCTGTCCACCATAGCAAATAAAGAGCTGCTGGGAGCGTCTGATGCTCAGAGTGCAGTCAGTGTAGAGGCGCAAAGCGTGTACAGGACACAACAACTCTAAGGTTGGGTCTGCCTCCTCCCGGGGCAGAGCTTGCAGGTTCACTACCTGATCGCGGAAGGACGTGGTAGGAACCTTGGGCATGTAGCCGGGCCGGGGTCTCAATATCACATGAGAATCAGCTGGGCCGAACTCTAGGCCCTCTTCATCGACAGAGAAGGCTTGTAGGTCCCCCACCCTCTTAATGGAGGCCAGCGCAGTCAGAAGCGCTGTTTTCAGTGTCAAATACTTAAGATCTGCTGATTGGAGGGGCTCGAAGGGGGCCTGCCGCAGCCCATGTAGGGCGACGGCAAGGTCCCAAGAAGGTACGAGGTGTGGTCTCGGGGATTAACCCGACGCGCACCTCTGAGGAACCTGACGATGAGTTGGTGCCTCCCGAGTGACGCACCCTCTACTGCATGGTGGTATGCGGCTATGGCAGCGACATACACTTTGAGAGTTGAAGGGTACAGCTTGCGCTTCAACTTCTCTTGCAGGAAAGAATTCACAACTGTAATCGTGCAGTCAACAAACAACAGCTTTCTGGACCACCGTGGTGGACATCACCTGACCAAGGGCACGCGCAGAGTCGCAGAGTTCCTGCATTGCCCCCTGGTAAGGACCACTCTCATGCAGGTGTATCAACATCTGGTACACCTGCAGCGTTGCCACCGCGTGCAGGGTGGTAGCAGCCTGTCCAGCGGCATAGTAAGCCTTGTCTGCCAGGGAGGACGACAGCTTACATGCCTTGGACGGGAGCCATGGCTGACCCCTTCAGGTTTGAGGCACCGCGGGGGCACAAATGTATATACATATATACATCTATTTTTCCCCCCATTGACAGTTTGAAATATAGACTGTAAAATGGAAATATTAGAAGTGTCAAGAAAAGTTTCCTGCTTCTATCAAGAGAGGTTGAGGTTGGAGAAACTTTACTGAATAATACAAAAACCAGGAAACTTTTGCCACCAGACTTTTCATGTTCAGTTAGATTTCATCATTTCCGACATGTTATATTCATCATAGCTGAAATGAGAATTTAGACAGAGAAAGAAGCAGTTTTTCCATTCTCTCACTTATGCTGAAATGGGCCCGGGCAAATGAGGGGCACGGTATGGTGAGGAAATGAGGGAAAGAGGGAAACTAGAAAGAAAATATGAAGAGAGAACCACAGTAGCTTTGAGGCTTTTTCTTGTGTTACAGATGAGTTGAATGGAGTCTTCAATCCAGCGGTTAAAAACTATGCTAAATCCATTTTTTTTAAATGCAACTAACCATTTAAATAAAAAATGTAAAAAAAAAAATTGCAAATGGATTTGACTTTTCAACTTTTAAATGGTAGGAGAGATCCGTTCCCACATATTTTATTGACATAAAAGGCTGTTGAGCAATCAAATGCTATGACATTTTATTATAATTTAATCTGTATAATAATATAATGACATAATTGGTAAAAGCTCATCAAATAACATCAAATTCCAGGTTGCGTGAGATGCCCTCATCCTCAAAAATCATCATGAAATTGCATTAAATATGGGTTTACTTTTAGCAAGAATAAACATGCTTTGTGCCGACCACAATGCTTTTGTGTGGTACATTTTTGGCTGCTTTTAGCATGAATCCATCAAAATTTGGTCAATTTTCCTATTCCATGTTAATCCTTTTACAGGTTAATGGTTCATATCTATATTTTATAATTTGAGTCAATGAAAATAAATTACTTGACTAAAGATGCTTACGAACAAATTTCGGGAGGAGCATGTGCAGGTAACAACAGCCCCGCCAATCATCTAATCATCCAATCTTCCTATCAGATCTTACGTCACTCCCTATTAATAGCCTAAACCTCTTCTCTCATTATCTCGATCTAAGCAGTGGCGGTTTTAGGCATGGGCGATCAGGCAGCCGCCCGGGGCGGCATTTTTTCATAACACGAGGGGGGCAGCACAAGCACTAATCTGCACCCTTAGGCTCTTTTCTATTATCTTTCATAGCCTACCTGTGACTATGGCGTTTAAATAGCCTAGTTTCAAATCTAGCTCACATAAAAACAAGACATTTCTGCACCGTGAGAGCACAAAACACTATGCATGTGCAAACATACCGCTTATCATGGCTTTAGAAACAGTGTGTTTTTTATTATTAATAAGTAATCCTTTATGAACAACAATATAAAAACAATACATATTTGCAGTAGAATATAAAAATCAGGTATAAAACATGAAACATAAGGAGTAGTCTACTCATTTCAATAATTGAGAATCCATGTACAGTAGAATACTATAAATCCGTTTTTGAAATTATTTCTTCATATCACACATTTAAGTCAATCTTTAAAAACATCAAAACATGACGGCATACACTATCCTTCACAGCGTCAAACATCAATCAATTATTGCTACATAATTTTCATATCTGACAATACCATATGGGTAATAAGTTTTGGGATAATTTTTGGCGGGAGCTATTTATGTCAAGTACACATAGCATTTTCTGATATTTATATTTCTTTCCATGTTTCTCAAACCACTGTTTCATCCTCATTTTCCTCATTTCTGTGCAAAGCAGAAACCTCAACACAGTCTCACGACCAATTTGTACGTATTCGTACGAGGTGTCAAATTCGTGCTAATTCGTACGACCTCACTCAAAATCCCATCACAGGTAGGTTTAGGGGCAGGGTTAGGTGTATGTCATTCATACAAATTCATACGAATTGGCAACTCGTAAAATACGTACGATTCAGAAGAAATTTTATAAATTTGTATGAGCCACCTCATAAAATATGTACAAATTGCCGTGAGATCAGGTTGGAAAGCTCAGATGATACGAAAGCCTGAATGTCTCATTTGCCACATTCATGATGCTTGTATTGCATGAGCTGTGAAAAAGCAGTCCTGCAACACTGGAACACAGTTTCCAGGCGACAATCGTTTCATTTTAGGGTGGTTCACAATTTTTTCTTAATGCTAATTATTCTTAATGCTTATTTCTAAATGTAATAAAATGTAGTTCATGATTTAAAAGGATAGTTGATATAAATAAACAATAAAAAAAATTTGAAAATGACCTCCATCTATTGGCGCATTTCCACTGCATAGTACGGTACGGTACAGTTGAGTACAGCTTACTTTTGGGGGGTTTTCCACTGGGAACAGTACCTGGTACCTGGTCCTTTTTTTAGTACCACCTCAGTCGAGGTTCCA
>JAUCMT010000032.1:2403799-2422867 GCA_032357475.1 Enteromius thamalakanensis
TTTCTTAAAGCTACTTCACTAATTTGTGAAGCTCAATTATCTTTTGCAGCATATAAGAAATATATTCTTTGGTTTTTCTCCTTGTGTTGATGATTAAGGGATTTTGGGCTTTGTTTTCCCTCCTACTGTATGAACATTTCTGTGAAACAGGAAACCAGGGCTGGATATTTTCATGTTCATAATCACCCTGGAGTGCTCAAAATTGTGAATATGAATGTGAATATACTTTACAGATATTTTACTCATAATTTCACAATGAGATTTTTTCCTCATTTCAATTGTTTTAATTCAGTGATAGGTTAGAATTTTGTAAATTTTTTGAATGAAAGGTCAAAAGGATAAACAATGCAGAATTATTTTTCCAGCCACCTTTGCTCAGATTTACCAAGGGTGCCATTATTAGTGAAGGGCACTGTAACATAGTAATCAAAGGCTTTAAAATAAAAGATTATACACTTATTTATATATATATTTTTAAACTCTTTTAAACTCTGTTATAAAGTGCAGCTTTGTCAGACTAAACACACTGCGCTTCACCACCAATGGGAGGCCGGTTTACTTCCAGGCACTGCTGTGTTTTAATTGTTATTTTATACTGTGGTGGGTCATATTTTATATGTAAAGCTGGAATGTTCCACAGGGATCCTAAACTTCCCCTCACTCAGCAGCAGACAAGCTTTCTCACAGCAGCAGAGAGAGACTGAGTTCCCATACTGAAACACATGTACCAACTCCTCCTGATGTAGAGTATGTGAGAGATCAACACTGTATAGATCCTCTTACACATTCAGAAGCAATAGCAACAGTTTTAGTGATTTTCTGCATTTGCGTGCAATATAATGTGATGAAGGCCTAATGTGAAAAGCAAGTGTGCTATATTCTATTGATTGTGCACATGTAGTGTACTTTAAAGTATATTTGTTTTTTTTTAAACTGTACTTGCAGATAATATTGCATGATATTATAAATGAAAGACTACTTAAATTTATGAAAAGTTAGCATACATTTATGATTGTTTCTTAACACACTTATAAGTACACTTTTAAATGGTGTGATTTGTAATAATATCAGTACTTTTTTAATTTAAGTACTTAAATTATTTTGTTTCAGTAATCTTTTGTTGTGCAACCATACAAAACTTATATAAAAAGGCATTTGTTGATTCAACCGTGTCATTTCTACTTCCTTTTACATAATTTTCAAATCTCCCAGTATATTAATATTGTATTGAAATCATAACATGATATTCTTCAAGTAATTGTTAGAAAATTGCGCTTCAATAAAATATGTCAGTATTTTACTGCCTCTAGTGTGCATTTCTTTTGGAAACGGCAGTGATACAGTATGTATTTATTCATACTATATTTTTTTCTCCACAAGGCTTCATCTGGCTTCTCCAATACATTAAGTTTAATATGTTGAGGAAACAGCTGATTACTTTATGAATTGACAGTCTGTGTGCTAATCTCAACATGGCTCAAAGAACCTTTCAGTGAACACCAACACTTCTTAAAAGGACTATTCTTAGTGTGAATTCCTTTTTTTTTTTCTCCAGAAAGACCATTTGGTCCAGTCATAAGGTTCCAAGATAATTGAAAGTTCTTAATAGAACCATCAATAGTTGACTGTCCTAAAATAGAAAGCCATTCTGGGATTTAAAATCAGGTTTAATAAATGTTTAAATTTAAGTTTTTAAACTTTTAGCTTATAAATTGACCAGTGTGTAAAAAAAGTAACTTTTAACTCTGATCATGCACTGTAAGGGAAAAATATACATAAAAAGTTTGAGCATTTCAGTACCTTTAGTGTACACTGGAAAAATAAATGTCATCAAATATTTTATATTGCAAAAAAATATATACGGACATTGCGTGACACATTTGAGGGGGTTTTCATTAAAAAACGTTATTCCTCCTTAGTTTTGTTCTAAGCTGTTATGTGCATTGATTACGTTACATCTGATCTTAAATGAATGTTTTAAGATCATTTTCTTAGTGTTAGTTTGTTTATATGCTGTTTGTGCCTTAAACTCGACTGTATTTCTTTATAGTTGAGTCCAAGTTCAAAATAAATTCTTATGAACTGCTTCATTGTGAATGCTGAATGAACCACTACAAACTGTAAAGTGAACAGGAAATGTTTGTCCGAACTCAGCTGGTTATGTGAGAGAACACACACGTTTTGTAAGATAACGCAGAGTTTCTGAAGAGAATGGAAAAGGTTTGTGAGGGACGCAAAAGTTTTGTGAGAGAACTCAAAAAGTCAAAAAAACATTTTTTCCTCCCACCTCAATTTTTTCCCACTCACCCTGACTTTTTTTCCACCACCGTCAATGTTCAGTAGGTTGGTATATAAACATTATATCAGTTTTATTATGTAAATTTCAGCTAAATCTAAAATGTTGCCGTCACTTTTTTACTGTAAGGTACTGTGAAGTACTGTTAGTGTCACGTTCCTCACAGTCAACTAAGCCGTCAGCAGTCACTGATCCCAGCACAGCCTTGGTCACTCACTCTCAGTCTCCTGATCTTAATTGGAAGCACCTGAGACTAATCACCTGTACGGGTTAAAAGCCTCTCACTCCAGTTTGTTGATGGCTGAGCTCAAGGTAACATCGTTACCTCAATGCCTTTGTCTAGTTGCTGTCTGTGCCTCACCAACAAATTGGAGTTTTGGATTCTCTGCTTGCCAGCATCTGTAAGCTTTTAACCCTCACTTCTCAGCACCGAGCTCTGAGGTACACCAACCCAGTAAGAGACTTACCTTTATATTTGTCTGTGTTACCTGGATGGGATGGATGATAGCGAGGAGATCGCATCAGACTGTTTAAGTTACTCAACGGAGTTGTCTGTTTATTTATTGCCTGCTTGCTTGGCATTATATGCTAAGTTCTGTTTAATAAATCCTGTGTTCTAATTACTTTGTCTTCTGAGTCTCTGTCTGAGCGTTAGTTAGTAAGTGTACTGACAAAAATGTTTTTTTTTTTAATTTATTTTTGTTTTTTTATCGTAAATTAGGGTGTCCCTAAAAACCTATGAGACATTAGGAAAAAAATAGTCATTTCCACAAAAGAAAGACTTGCATCTATTATCAGAATGATGTTTTAACCAAAAAAAATTATTATTTTTTGGCTCATAGGCTTTAGTCAGGTTTATATGGTACGTCAACTTTAACGTAAACAAAAAATGAAGGGGAAACCTTTTTTTGGAATGACGTTTCATCAGATGAACAATCAGTATGTGGTATACAGTATACAATCCATTAAACGCGATACTATCATTCACAACCCAGTTTTCATTCCAGTCAAAATTGACTGAATTAACACTGACAATAACTGAAGGTTTATAACTGTCTTTTATGTTGTTGAAATGCATAAAATCGTTTCAGACGGAGCACTGTCTTTGTGAAAATAGGACTAACGACTGCACATCGTCTTTTCCCAGAGGGCCTGACTCAGACCAGCACAGACCACCATCTCCTCACTTAGCCTTGAGCATGTGCTATAAATATATCCCTCACTGGGGAACTTCCTCCTTTTGACTGCGTTTTGTCCTTATTCCTCCCAAAAACATTTCAGGCTGTATATATTTTGTGCGCGAGGATTACGGGGCTCTGTCGCCAGGCAGACCGGCGCTGCAGGGATTGGATGTCCACAGATCTCTCTATCGTGACATCTCCAAGACGCCTGTCAAACTCGAGGGAAGGGCGGCTGGAGGAACACTTTGTACTGGGATTCGGTGCGGTACTTCTGCCTTCGTGCTGCTTTTCAACGCGACACAAAGACTTACTAATCCGCAGCTCAAAGGAGTGAGCTTTCCTGTGTAATTACAGATGCAATACAAGCCTCTGTCTGCAGGGCAATTACTGCTGACACACACAAGACAGGCCAAGAGCGCTGGAGACAGATGTCAACACGGCATCAAAAGAATTCTTCACATTTCCATACAAACACTTGGGAGAAGGGGAACGTTGCTTTCCTCTTACTATTTTATTCCCTGCATGAATGGACACACAAACAGCCTTTGACAAGTAGTCTCAAAATTCCTCTGTGTGCTAATGGGGTCCCTGCATGGTTTGGTGATGACATCACCACTGAAAATGCTTCTCGCTAATTTCATATTGTTGTGAGCGGCCAGCTGCGGCTGAATCACCGAATCCCCAAATCATTTCAATCCCAAGGGCCTGGAGACCCTTTGACCTCAAAGCTCTCCTGCTGCATTACCAGAGCTTTGTGTGTGTGTGTGTGTGGAAATGAACACTTGATGGAATGAAAGCAGAGAGCAAGTAGTTGGTGAGAGAGAAACTGAGACAAATGGAAGAGATAAAAGAGAAGTGTTTTTTTTTTCTGTTAAGGAGTGTGAGAAAAAAGTAAAATAATGAAACTGCTTCTTTTCAGTCCCTCTTAGGCCTCTTTCTTCTAATATGATGAAAGCCTGAAATGTTTACTATGTGTAGGCATGTGAATACAAACGTTGCTATGCAAGCTCAATTTGTCTCAGTATTTCATTTCATAATGCAATGCAAGTAATGCCATTAGCAATTATACACTAGTGTAAAAAGTACACATTAGCATCCTTTAAAGCGAGTACTTGATTGTGTAAGTAATGCAATGTGTTTCTGTGGTTTAAGGTGCTAAAAAAACATTATTTTCCAAATACTGTACATTACGGTTTCTCTTCCAAGCCAGGCCTCCTAAAACGGCAGATTTGTATAGCTCATCATTCTAAAAAAGCAAGGTGTGCTCTAATTGGCCAGCTATCAAGTGTACTGTGATTGGCCGAATACTTCAAGCATCTAATGGAAATGTTACACCCATTCTTATAACGTGATGGCACATCCCAGCATTATGACACCAAAACAATAAAACGCATTACAAATGAGGCATTTGTTGCATCCAGTGGGGACATAATTACTGATTATCATGACTTATTGTCTTTTTACGTGTATGCATTTCTGATCAGAGTAACCACAAACAACAAGCATCAACAATCAATCTTCCCATTTGCTGCTCAAAACTAAGTGATAAGTAGCAGGTTCTTTTAATAAGAAAACGTAACTTACATAAAGGTAAGACTGATAGATTCACTTCAGAAGACCTCAATATATATTGTCAGGAGCCATGAGTATTTATTTAGTTTTTCTTGACATGCTTATTCTTAAAACCAGCAGCTGCTGATGTGTATTATATGAATCACTAAGGACTGCAGTTCAGCTAAAAACTAAAAAAAAAGAAAAAAGCCATCTTAGATGACCTGAAGATGACTAAATTTTAATTTTCAACTGCACTGCTTTTTCACAAGAGCTGGCATGGGAATCCTGTTTTGGCCTTAAGCGTATGTAGCTTGGTCAAATTAAGTTTGCTTCAAAAGAATGGAAAAGCTTGGTTCATGCTTCTTTATGCCAGGTTATCTTGAAACAAACTAACTAAGCCACATTTGAAGAAGGGGCCTTGGACTGAAGATGCATGTAAGAGTCCAAAATGAACACAAAGCCACAGCTAGTTGCACATCAGTTCTGTGTTCGCACTCCCTGCTGGGACTAGTAAAAGTCAATAATCTTCTTATTAGCATAGAAGATTCATACCATGAGGAATCCAAGTATCTTTTATTTTTTGAAGCAAGTTCATTGGAGTGTCAAACATGCTCTCAGAATGAAGAAAAATCCTTCATCTAAAAAGGTTAAACATCTTTAGGCATTTGGCAGGAAAGGACAGTAGACAGTGAAACACGTTTAGAAACAATCCAAGATTTGAATTTGTTTTCAGAATTTTTCAAAATGTGATGCAGCTTTACTTAGAGGCTGTTACAAAAAGGATCTTAACTTCATGCAGTAAAACTATATTTGACCACACAAATCCAAACCCAAGTCTATTTGTGCAAAGATTAAGCATTTAACATGTGAATATATAATTTTACAAATGCTGCTCAATATTTTCAAGTTTGCTCAAAAGCCAATTTATGAAAACTTGAATATACAAAATAACCTTAACTAATTCAAGTAAAGTTCATGTGCAATTTATACAACCTGGGGTCATGAGGTGTCTCTTTACAGTGCAATTTGACCTATTATTTACATAATTTTTTAACTGACTCTTAAACTGTGGAAAAACAGTTTGTAAATGAATGTGTACACTTGGGTCCTATCTCAGAGCTGTTTTAATTATAAAAGACTCAGACAAAGCAAGATGGCATCTGACTGAAAAAGACACAGACCTACCAGTCAACACCAGTCCTACTAACTTAGTAAAAAGCAGCAATTCTCACATATACTATATGTGTGACATCATGAGTTTGCAGAGCATTTATCTGCAGAATGTTGAGTTAGTCTTAATCAATCCCAACCTAATTCCAGATTGACAGTCTCCAGAGCTTTCTGCTGCTTGAGTCTCACTCCTAAATAAGGAACCACAGACTCTGGGCTAATGAGCCTGGCGCGACTCCAGAGCCCTGGGGCTAATGGGAGGATATACAGTATCAGAGCATCGTCAGAATAAACTCAAGGGTTTATACTGTAGTTTATGTCAGCTTGCTCACGCTCACCACATATGTTTGTTAAATAAACAAATGGAGTAAATGGAGATTAAATGTTTGTGGTTTCATCATAAGGCAATGTAATATAGTCTGTTTATGTTAAGAAGTCGTTTCCTTTCGGGAAAAATGTTTGGGAAAATACTTGATTTATTCAACCACACGCCATTTACAGCTTGGTTCACTTTATTAGAATAAAGACAAATCATATTTATTTCAGTGAAACTCATTCATTTCAGTGAACCAGTTAAAATACAAAAAAAAAAAACAACCTTTAATGAATATGTATATATTTAAAGTCTATTAAATAATTATTTAAAAAATCATTAATATTCAGACTTGCTCGTCAAGAAACATTTCTGATTGTTATCAATGTGCTGCTTCATAATTTTGTAATTTCAGTAATGATGACGATAAAAGATCATTAATAACCTCCAATAATAACTAAAAATCTGCATATTAGAAAGATTCTTTAAGGACCATGCGACACTGAAAACTGGAGTAATGATGATAAAACTTTGGCTTTAACATACATTCACATAAAAAATAATTTCAGATTTAAAGAATATTACTGTTTTTACCATATTTTTGACTAAATAAATGATGCTTTAGTGAGCATATAAGACTATATTCAACTGGTCTGAATCAAAAAATCAATGCAATTTATCAAAGAAAACACAAGCACACAATCAGGTGTCACTTAAATAATTTATTTACCACTAGAGCACCACAACAGTAATGTGTTACAATACATCATAGTGGGTCAACAATATCAACATCATCATCATCATCATAGACAACAATAACAATAAACAGCTCTAGTGTGACAATGCTGGTGTCTCCTTCCACTTCCTGTGTCTGCAGGAAGTCCACTGGCATTCTTGCCCTAATACAAATAAAATAAGTGTCACCTAAAAAAAACGGACGTTGCTCTTTTAATCTGATCTGACACCAGTTTTTCTCTAACACTGGTTAAAATAGGGACTGGTTAAAAGGGAAACCTACACCCGGAAGCCACTCACATCATCAGCTCATGTTATGTGGGTGAAGCTATAACTACGAATAAAAACCAACAAACAAAAGTTACAGATGAAAAAAAAAATGTAGAAATAAAATAGTCAGTGCAATTCTTCGTAACAAAGGATCACTTTCTCTGAGAGAAAACAAAATCACAAATTCAGGACGACACTTTTGAGATGTATAGAAAGCATTTCTCCATGATAAGTGTTATAGACGTCATTGTCCGCGGCGGCTGCAGTGCATTCATTAAGCTGGCCTCTGCACAACATGCTCAAAGGATGTTACCGTCTCTCACTTACACGTCCGTTATACGTCTGTTCACATTCTTCAGATCCTTTCATCAAAATCTCTGACTTTACTAAAGCTACTCACTCTTCTCACATCAATAGCTATGTTTACATGCACCCACATCATCCGTTTAGAACTGGACTGGACTGAAGAGCCTCCATGTAAATGATTAGACCAAAAAAAACCTTCTGTAACACTTACCTTATCTTACGGTTACACCTATTAGTTGCTTATTAGCATGCATATTACTATAATATTAGCCATTTAATACTGCTAATTAAGCACATATAAATGCTATTCTACATCCCTAATCCTACTCAATGACTAAACTTAACAACTACTGCACTAACTATTAATAAGCAGGAAATTAAGAATTTATTGAGGGAAAAGTCAAAGTTAATCTTTAACAAGTCTTACCTATTTTAAAGTGTCACCAAAATTTCAATCAAATATAAAGGTTTTAAATTTTTACATGCTTAATTTTTTTAATCAAAAAATTAAAATACTCAACAATAAGTACTTGTATGAAGTATGTGTACAAAAATATTCAGATATATCCAGTTCTGAATCACTGGAAACTGTGCACATGCTACATTTTTGGGTTACACTTATTTTGATAGTCCAGTTTAACATTCTACTAACTAGAAGTAACTTTGTAACAACATTTCAACTAGATATCAATTAACTCTCATTTAATGGCAACTACATGTCTGCTAATTCTCAGAGTAGACTGTTAGGGTAGGTTTAGGGTTAGTGGAATAAGTAGACATATACTTTTAAAGTTTCTGGTAGTATGTTGTGGACCCATCAAAATAAAGAAGATATTAAGCAGATTGTCTACTAATACTCTAATGACTGCTAGTTGCAAAGTTATTTACTTTTAGTAGAATTGGTCACATTTTATATTAGGTGGCCTTAATTACTATGTACAAAAAATAAATACAATGAATTTATTGTGATCATTTTATACTGCAAAACAATACAATGCTGCTATTGAGGTGGGATACAGGTACGTTTAGGGACAGGTTTGGTGGTCTGGGTAGGTTTAAGGGTGGGTTAAGGTGTAAGGGATGGTCAACAGTGTATAATGTAATATAAGAAATTAATTACAGATGTAATTACATATAGGTATTTTTAAAATATAAGTACATTGTAAAAACATGTATGTACACAATACAGTAGGGGCATTGTACCAAATGATTAACTTAAATGTAAGTACATTAGTCGTTAAGGCCACCTGATATAAAGTGGGACCAAAGAATGTCTAAAGTGCACTGTCAAAATAAAGTGTTACCAAATTTATTCCCAGAATTAATGTAATGCATGTGTAAACAAATAAGTTAAACAGTGCAAACAGAGTTTTGAGAATCTGATTGGGACTGGATTTCGAATAGTGCATGTAAACATAGCTACTGCAACTGACCTGCACTCGCCTCAGTCTCTGTACCAGTCTGATGACATCACTTCCTTTCAGCACTGTCGAGTTAGTGACATCACAGCTTCACCTGCTCTAATAAGGGACCGCGGGTAAAATCAAAAAGTTGCCAATTTTGCATGTTTTTTTACTAGCCACCTGTATTCCAGTTTAACCAGGCAATGCATGCTCTGGTATAGTTTTAAAAATCAGGGTCTTCTTATCAGAAACACCTGCTTTTATGCAAATTTGTGGCTTTTGCAGCTGTTATAATTTGTGAATTGTTTTCAAACCATGCAAACAGTGCAAACACTATTTTTAGGTGGCGTAGTTACATGTACTAACCCAGTAAGTACATGTGGATAATTAATATTACAAATTTGTGTAATTACATTGTAACAGCATCACCTTAAATACAGTAAAGACTGTCTACTTTCAGACATGTGTTATGGGCAGTATGTCTGCTTGGTTTTTTTTGCAGGTATTGTGATGTTTACCAATGATTTGTGTCAAGAATAAGAGCTAGCTAAACATGAATTCATAGACAAAGATTTTTAAACTTCAGAGTAAGGCGTTTAACGTTCTTCCACGTATACTTACATAATCATAAACACTTCTTGCTTTGCAAGCTCAGTTTCACACGCTGTTCAGTTCTGAAACACATCTAAATATGACAAGTACATGTTGCATTCTCAGGGACTCTACAGTGGACTAGCATAGTTTTCTCTTCCAGGTCTGTTACTGTCATGGCAGAGCAACAGTTTGAAGAGAATCTTTCTGAGCATGTTCATACCTAGCTATCTGCATAATAAAGCATTTGGATTAATGGTGCAGATGGAAACTATGTTTGTTTCTGTGACAGTGATACAAAAATGCAATGGTTTTCCGTGTGCAACTGCGTATTTGAGTAGAGAATTTTTCTGTTTGCAATGGAACAAAACATCTTTGGCTGCTTTGAATAACATGACTTACTGGTTTTGGCCTTTTTTTTACACCATGCAAGGTGTCTTAAACTATGTCTTTCTGAGCCCTGGATTAACTTTCTGGAATATTTCGGCTACCTTTCTGTGACCAACTTCTAAACAAAAACACTTGATTTGCGCCAAACTCAAAGTTCATTTGCGACAACTCTACACTTTGCGTCAATTGTTAGCCAGAAGTTTTCAGCTCTTCACCAGTATTGGTGAACAATATCAAGGGTTTTATATATTACCAAACAAACAATATCTGTATTACTGAGGGAAACAAAATGAACATCAACAACACAAAAAAAAATCAGAAGGGTTGGTTTGAAATAAATGGAACAAGGGATATTCTCTTCCGCTTGCTTCACATATAGACAACTATCACGTACTTCCAGTGTTTGCCAAACTCACATCCATAGAGTGATGAGTGGGTGATGTGACGCATGCCGTCAGGGCCGTATCCAGCACAAGTTCACACATTCAGATGTGAGAGTCTGTAGGAATTACTCTGTTGTACCTCAACACCCTGCCCAGCACACGTGTGTGATTGGGTTTTAAATTACTGTGAGTTGGAGTGAATGCGTGTTCTCAGAAATGGAGCCGATCTGTTCCTAGCTGCACTTGCAGGACTTGACAATCATGTTGGAGAGCTGCTCGATTTTGGGGGTTTTTCCGATGTAGTAAAGGATTGTGAGGGGTTCCAGATCCTGAGACACGCAGCAAGGAGATGCGGACGCTTCTGGATTGATGGTGTTATAGAGGCCAAGGATCTGAAACGGGACGTGAAATGTGCTTGTTGTAACCATATGTAACTCGTTTGCTTGACAAATTTAGAACAAATCAATACCTAGAAGCTTTATATTTAGAATTATATCAATCCTCCCAAAGTAATAACAAATGTTAACTTATAACCTTAACTGTGTCTTACGTTGCTGTGCTGGGTGTCTGCGCTCCAAAGATACGGACAAGCTCCTGCACAGAAGTTGGCATTATAACCTTTGGGTTCGTGGATCCACCTCCAGCCCAGGTCCTTCTTGAAGTCGATGTAGAGAGAGCGTAAACAGCAGTTGTCCTGCACATTCCTGTGTGATGATGGGAGATAAACACAGCTGATGTATGACGGTCACCTAGATCCTGGATTAATATTACTGTCCAGAAATATAGATTTATCCCAATCCCTACTCCTAAACCTAACCCTAACCCTACCCAAAATGTATTCCCAAAATCAGTGGGAAATGATAGCTGATTAACAAAGGTGTAGAAGCACCTAACCCTGATAATAAGCATAAAACAGATATTTCCTAAAAAAAATATCTTCTTAAACCTGATTGGCTAATTGGAATGTTGTTCCAGGAACATCTTGTACTTAGTGAAATCACGCTCAGCGATGTAGAACACCCAACTTTCTTTGTTTCCCAATTTTTGGTACACTTTTGAACTACAGTATATGCACTTGCATCAAGAAATGAGTGCAATAAACCTGTATTCATATTTTATTGCAAAACACTTTTGCTGCAATTGAGGTGGGATTAGATTAGGTTTGATGGTATGGGTTAAGGTGTTATGGTTAACAGTGTCAGTATAAATGTAATTACTAAATATAGGTATTTTTAAAAATATAAGTATAATGTAAAACATCTTTGTACACAATAAGTGCATTGTATCAAATGGTTAATTTAAATGTAAGTACATGGTATTTAAGACCACCTAATATAAAGTAATTAGGTAATTTAACACTTTCTACAGTGTAGTTTTACATACACATACATTTTCAGTCGTTTAATTTATGTGTTCAGTCTTTAGGTTTTTGTAGACTCTTATTTTGAAGTGTTAGTTCCACGTTGTTTCTGTATTCCCTTGTTCCTTGTTAGTTTCCCTCATAATTGATTAGCTCCTCCCCCTTTTTACGTCGTTATCCTACTATACCCTGTCGATGTCTATGGCATCTTTTTCTAAAGTAGCTCATCCGAACATAATGTGTATGGTGAAAATAAAATTTAATCTGATAGTTTATTAATTTACAGTATCGAACTTGAGTTAATCAGTTAAAAAAACTGAGTTGAGTTATGAAATCAAAAAATGAAAATGAATCATTAGTCAATATTAACTTGCAAAATTGAATGAATGTAATTTCTCTGTGGCTAATTCGTGGCTGAAATCAGCATTTATATGCATTTGATATTTTACACTACACAGATTTCTGAACAGTCAAATGCTTTCGAATGAAAACATCCCTTCCTCTAATATAATATATCTTGCATCTGAATAGATAGCAAATCATGGCTCACAGCTGTGATGTGGTTAATGTCTATTAACAAAAAAACAATGACACACGAGTCCTTCGAGACATCCCACCCAAACCTTCTATTCCAATAGGAAATTTGTCAACACCGGAAAGAAAGCGGTTCTTTCAAGCGATTTCTTAAAGTCCTGAATTCTGGCCAACGCTTCTAATCAGATCAGTCCTCTCTTTTTTTACGATTTGGAGACACGTCTGCTAGTTTCTCAGTTTTTGAATACTGGATGCTCTGAAAATTAACAGCACATTGGTATAATGTGACTGAAAACGTGATCGTGACAGCAATAGGCTGGATGAACGAGTATACAGATAACTTTTATTAAAATACAATCGAACCACTTTTAGCTTTAATCCAACAGTAAGAAGTTTTCCGGTTCTTTAGTTAAGTGTAGTCTGGATTGATAGGTGGTCCTGTCCGCTTTGATACGCAGCGCACCGATTGCACAATTCTGGACTGAAGTTTTGCTGTTTATAACTAACGACAGATGAGTATCTATAGACCCAGAAGCAGTGTGCTGTGATGCAGACTGTGAGGAGGTGGTACCTGGAGCAGAAGGCGGCGTCCAGAGCTCGTTTCTGTCTGTGGCTCTTGTGCTGTGACTCCAGACGGTAAGACGGGAGCAGCATCAGCAGCAGGTGCGGAGACTGACCGCTGTGACGACGCTTTTTAAACATCTTCAGATCCCCGCCGTGCACAAAGCTGTCATCTATGCCTGAGAAACCAGACAATGGGTTAGACTGCTAGCTAAGACATTACTGTATCTCAAACAGGAGAGCAGCACAGCAAGATATGGGGTACGTTTTACAAGAAACTATCATTTCAATCTTTTAACTTAAAACTTTCATGCTTAATTCAATACATTATTTTTTTAATTTGTAAAATTTACTATTTTATTTTAGTGTGGGCTCAATTTACAGATAATGAATGAACAAATAACTTTTTTACACAGACAATACTTGCAGGAACCAGGGTGTTTATTTAAAGGACTTAAATCAAATCAATTAAATCACGGAATTTATTTTAAACCTATTTTGTTAAGTTGGTCTAAACTAAAATATTTTTGATTAACAGCAAAACAAATTTATGGTTTAAATCAAAACCATAAATGTAATTTGATATACTTGTGTGTATTCATATACACATAATAAATAATTGTTTGACAGCACTAATTTAAATACATGTAAATGTGTAATAATGCAATTAACCATCAGAGGCTATGTATTACAGCGAAGTACAGCTTAACTAAAATTGGGGCCTAAGTATTTCAGGAACATTAGATAATATTAATAAACATAAAGATGTTGATTAAAACCTATAAACCTTTCCTTAAATGATAAAGCTGTAACTTTTAGGAGTTATTAAATATTGGGTTACGCTTTATTTTAAGGTGTTCTTGTTGCTGTGTAATTATACATTTAAGTACTGTGTACTATTAATAAATTACATGTACTTACTATATTGTTAGTGTTAGGAATATTGTTTGGTTTAGGGTTACTTGTATATAATTACGCACAAGTTATTATAATAATAGTAAGTAAATGTAACATGTAACACTGACACCATCAAGTGTTACCAAATATTGTTTGAAAAAACATTATTATTACTATTATTATAGGATCAGCTTAAGGAGAAGCACCAGCACGTGCCCATCAAACTTCTTTAGTTAAAAGCAGTATGTGACTAGAAGCTGGAATCTAGACAAAGGGTGGAGACGTTCAAATATAAGCTAGTTTTCATTTGTTTAACATTTTTTGGTTACTACATAATTCCCATGCCTCCGTTTGTGTTGTTTCACAGTTATGATGACTTTATTATTATTGTAAAACGTGACAAATAGGCCTCTTCTAGAGTGAGTAGGTGTGTCAAGACTTGTGTGCTTTTAAGTGCACTTGTTTTGAATTTATTTAATACAGTTCATGCCTTAATCATATCCAATCCTTTCAGGAAAAAAGTAAAAAAAAAAAAAAAAAGTTACAGCAAAAAGTATATATATATATATATATATATATATATATATAAATCAAATCTGATGGACTCAAAAACATTGATTTCCATTTTTTCCCCCAACACACACACAGAAACCCCCGCCCAAAGCCACCTGCAAAGCGCGCCTCCAGCTCCTCGCTCTTGTTGGGGATGATGTAATTATTTGACGGCACAAATGTGCAGCAGGGACAGTGCAGGCTGATCTTGAATCCATTGTTTCTGTCTGGTGGGAGAGAGAAAGAGAGAGAAACACACACATGCACAGCAAGGTCAGATAATCTCCAGCAGATAAATGAGCTCATCTCTGGATCTGGCCCCCGATGCAGATCGAGCCCACTCCCATCATCCCTCAGGAGTCACACACACACACAGCGTCACTGCCATCTCTCAGCTCCAGCATTCATCACAATGCTGAAGATCTCGATCGCTCTCCTGCGTACAGTGATGGAGAGCCGCTGGGCTCGCGTGTTATGAGCTCAACCCTCATTATTACTACTGCTTTTCTGGAGTACTCTGAGAAGCCATGAAAACTCAGAAGTGCATGCACAAACTGAGAATACAGAAAAGGCCAAATCCATTACATTTACAGTACAATTACAGTACGGATGGCTGCTTTTGCTTTGGTGTGTCATTCAGAAAAAATGATTGTAGGTGTTTACATTTCCGAACGGAATTTGAATAATTATACTTTGTCAAGTATGGTAATTAAATTTCTGTCTCTTTATAATAACTTAACTAACTGGTTACTTACCTATATATAGTATAAATTGTTCCGTTTACTAATGAAATAGGTTTGCTAAACTAAAATACACTTTAATGCTAGATATTATATTTTGAACTAGAATGTTTTATTATTATTTATATTCTGCTTTCATGTTGTTACGATTACCAGCCAGAGTTCCCTCAAGCTCCTCCAGAGGGCACTCCACCACAGACAGTTATGCATTGTACTCTAAGGACTCTAATTATGAAGTGTGTTCCCCACTGTTTCAGTGTTTCCTCTGTTCAGTCTCTGCCCCTTGTTAGCTCACATTATGATTAATCAGCTCCACCCCCTTGTCAACCCTTTAAAGGGTCACAACACCCCCCTGTTTCAGGAGTGCTTTTTCACACCTCTGGTTTGAAAAACTTTCTGAAAAAGGGCGTTGTTCACTGGAATGTATTATAACCAGCACTCGTGTCCACTGTTGTAAGTTGGTGCTCGTGCACAATGCCCGTTATACGTTACCATCACTCTGTTCTCCTACTTGATAATGTTAAGTGTTTTGCTACAATCTGTATTCTGTAAAAGCGCTATATAAATAAAATTGACTTGTCTTTATATAAGAAATGGCAACACTTTATATTAGTGTCTCCAACTAGTTGAGAGAATTACTAGAATATTAGCCATGTATTAGTAGTAATTAAGAACATATTAATACCTTATTCTACATGACCCTATTCTACATTCCGTAACTCTTTATAATAACTAATGTTGTTTTTGGTTAACTTTTCTGTTTGGAGGATAAATGAGCCTTTGTAAATCTCCTTTGGGTTTCACTTTATTTTGATAGTCCCTTTAATTTTTTCTGTTGATTATAAGTAATATTGCACCTACATATCTACTAACTCTCAATAGCGTGCTAGCAGATTATTAGTAGGCTGGTAGGGTTAGGGTTAGAATAAGTTGATATGAACTTGCAAAGACCATCACAATAGTGAGTAAACAAATATTAATTAGAGAGTGTATTAATATTCTAATGAGAGATAGTTTACATGTAGGTGTAAAGCTACTTATTGTCAACAGATTGTTCAAAAGGGACCATCAAAATAAAGTTTTACCCTCCTTTGTAAATGCTTTACAAGGTATAAATAGACTCACTTTAGATGAGCTCACAAAATAGATGGCTGGCAACTACTAAATGTTTTATAATTACCTGGCTTAATCATACAATTACAGTAGCAATGTGTTAAGAAAGCATTAAAAAAAAAAGAAAAAGGAAAAGTCTAAATAACACAATTTAAAGTCAATAAAAAATGTCTAAATAATAAGTTTTATAAATTTGCAACTCCTAAATATCTGGTTTGTAAACAATATAATAATTAATAATGATACATTTATTGTTATTAAAGTATGAAAATACCGTTATTAAACATTATTGATATGCTTACGAACAAAAGCTTTATAGCTGTATTTTACAAATGCCTATAAATGTTGAAAAAAATGTTTTATGCAGTAAAAAAGTAAAAGGAAAGTTAGACATTTTTGCAGACTGAGTGCTGCTGACGGTGAGTATTTAATTTTTGACACAATGCCATGCACATTCGCCTCTTTGTGTCATTACAACATTACAATGTGATTGGCAAGTTGAAGTACAAAAGCCTATTACTTGCAGACTCTGTAAAAGGAGAAGTTTGTTCCTCGTCCACAAAATAGGTACTACTACAATTTGTTTTTCTTTTTTTTTCTGTGAAATTCTGTGGATGGATCATTGAAAGGAACTGTGTAAGAAATGTAAGAATGTAAAAAATTGTAAGAATGTAAGAAGTTGCACTTCGTAGTGGTGTAAAAGCTTGGAACTGGGGCACTACTCTTAGAGGGACAGCTTTATACAGTACCTTATTTACCAAAAAAAGGTCAATATATGTAACAATAGGAAATAGAGGCATGTTTATTAGAGCACACAAACACAGAGTCAAAACAAGCAGAGTTAGATTACCGGCAAGAGACACAAGAATAATCCAAATCCGTAGCGAGGTAGTCAGGCAATGGAGACAAATACATAATGAATGCATATGGAGCTGAAGTGCCATCCAGTGGATCTTGCTGGCACTTCCAGCTGAACTGTTACAATAGTAATTACCTACCTGTACCTTAAGGCTGCATATGGCCATTTTTTTTGACAAGCAATACTGCCTAATTAAAAAGCTATTTTACCTCCTGTAACGCTCAGTACATGGAGGAGGAGACAAGAAGGTAAGGTTAACAGTGTTTATTGAAATTAGAAATGTCTTTGTGAAGGAATTGGGAAAAGGAATATAGCCATAGTCTTTCGTTGCACAGCCAAACACAGTTCTTAAGGCTCCTGTGAATCCAGGTGAGATTAACTCATTCCACAAGACGATTTCCTAGGTTGATTGTGCATGAAGTGACGCTCTTATTTCTTTGCAGATACTTCCCATGAAGACTTGGATTTTAGTGACAGTCGTCTGCTGCTCCAGTAGACCCAACCTTGACAAAAACTTGAACACTTGTAAGTTCACAGGTAAGTATAAAGTTCCATAAACGAGTAGCCATAAGGGAGAGTTACCTTTTGTTGTTGTTACCTTAATCACCGCCGCTGGTTCAATGGTGAGCTGGGCTTTTATACTGCTCCAGTAGATCCAACCTAATGATTTCCAGCTGGCGGTGATTACCTCATTTGGCACTTGATGGTGTCTGCAGTAGACTGCACTGACACTCAGTGCAGTTCAGGCCTGACACCTCCTAAAGATAATTTTTTGGACCATTTACATTATCCTGTGTAGAATCATGGGGATGCTAAAGGCTTGATTCACAAACAGATCGCATTTTGTCAAGGCAACAGTTACATTCGCATATTCAAATATGGCATTTCTGAACAGGTGTACCTTTTTTTTGTAAGCCATAAGACTCAGAACTTCTGTTTGGAGAATCATAAATCTGTGCAGAAATATGCACATGGTAATGTGCATAAAGATTAATTGTGTATGAGTGTGAAACTAGAAAACCGGCCATTAAAAAATAAAAAAAATAAATCAGCACCGATAAATGTAAAATAATGTGCTTATTCAAGCATTATGCTTTAGTACAATTTACATACAACCTTTTTTTCCTACCGGAATGTACATTTTTAGTGGCATAAATTTGATTTGATGTGACAGTGTTGACTGTCCAAACAGGATTTGAGAGATGATTTAAGGTATTAGATGGACACGGTGAAGCATGTTGAAATGCTAATGATCAATCTCCACATTTAAGGATAAAGAGCAGTGTAGTATAACATTCAGTATGCATATGCACAACAGCTCAGCGTTGGTCATATGTGTTTATTTCTCTGTTGCCCCTGTTGCCATGGATCTGACTGACCTTTCCTGACCTGGTTAAGAAGAGATCAGAGAACTTCCTCATATTTGCTCGTCATCAGAGCACATGATAGCACATTGTCTCAGCTCAGTTGGCCCAGCAGTCATCTATGTAGAATGCAAATATCACAGGAGCAGCCAAGGAGAGCCAGATGGTTTTGATAGAATGATACTGATCTGGCCCACTGAATATGTTGAGATTTTTACATTAGATTGCATATAAATGGATTGTATTAAAATTGTAAATGGAATGGTACTCAACACTGACACGTTTGACACGTTTAGGATTGGGGTGGTCACTACGAACAGCTGACCACACACACAAAATTAGATACATGTTTTTAAATGGTCATTATTTTTGCTGCTGTACAGTTGCATCTGAGAATAATTAAACATGTGAAACCAGCTGTTCCTTTTCAGGAACTCGAGCTGCGTCAACGAGACGCTACGGGAACGCCCTCAGCGTGACGGCTCTGAATAGTGTG